>OY757907.1:106010429-106242929 GCA_963585895.1 Sepioteuthis lessoniana
AAATTTAAATATTCATTCATGAATAATTTCTTGTCCTGATGGAATTACTCCTAACTCCGGTTTAACTGGACTAAGTATACTCTATATATATATATATATATATATATATAAAGTTTACCTGTATACACATTTACGTTTATAGACATTTACATTTTCTTCATTCATAAACTGCATCTTTTTGGTATTTGTGGCTGTTATACCAAAATTTCAGAAAACATAAGTATTTATGCATAAAATTTTACATGTAGACTGATTTATTTAAAGTGAAGCAATTTCTTCTTGAGTTGGAGATATATTATTTGAATTTAAGTGGAAAGAGCTGCATTGAAGTAAATAGAACAGTTCAAGTAAAATACAGATGAACATGATTTTTATCAATATCATTCAAAGAAAAAGAAGAAAAGAAAGATAGAGAGAAAAACTGAGAGAAAATAGGGGAGAGGTTGAAGGAAAGAAGAAGATAGAGAAAAAAGAAGAGAAGATGAAAGTGAGAAGGAGCAAGATGGATAAAGAGAAAAGGAGATGGCGATAAGGGAAGGGACAGAGAGAACAAGAGTGAGGATAATTGCAAGAAAGATAGAGAGAAAAAAGTGACAGAGATGAAGATAGAAAGAAAAGAGGGCATGAGAGAGAGAGAGAGAGAGAGAGAGAGAGAGAGAGAGAGAGAGAGAGAGAGAGAGAGGAAGATAGAGAGAAAAAAACAAAGAACACGAGAAAAGAGAGAGTGATAGTAAAAAAAAAAAGAGAGGGGGAGAAGGTGAAAAAGTAATAACAAGCTTCTTGGTTTAAAAGTCTGTCAAATTAATTGTTTAGATATCAAAATCAGACAGCCTCACCTGTGTCATATAGTTTATTGCTGTCCATCCTTCTTTCAACTTTAAATAACAGCGGAGAGTTAAACGTGGATTAGATAAAATTAGATTCGTTAATAAAATACGCAGAGGAATTTAAATGTATTTTAACCAGGTAATGCAAGGTAGCCTTGCTAATATTTGACAAAAAAAAAAAAGAATAGTGACATCTTAAATAAATGATGCATACACTGAAGACTCCAGGAAACTCCTATCTATTCATTATATAAATAGTGCACTTCTCTGTAATATAGACAAGCATCTGCATAAGTGTGTATGTGTGTGTGTGTACACATGTAGCAGTCTGCCAATACACACTTGCATAGCATTGAATATGTGTTAAAGAGTGACTTGCTTTAATTAACGTAGATGCATTCTTATGCTTTGTATATGTGGAAAATGTTATGTATATGTACAGATATTATTTATGAGTAAAAATGTTATATATGTGTAAAGGTAGCATTATAGTCTATATTCCCCATCTCTGGAAATGTATTAGTTCGTCTTAAGATTTTTTTACCCCCCCCCCACCAACCAACCTACTAACTATGCTCTTTGCTAGCTGCAAAAATTTATTCAAGAGATAAAATAGTGTTATGAACTTCAAGCTTCCTGAACACCAAATTATAATTGCAGCATTTTATTGCTGACTGTCACAACTACAAATGTAGAATGAGTGAAAGAGTTTATTGATACGATGTCAGTTTATTGATACAATGTCTCTTTGAAAATGGGGACATTTTTAGAATAAAATGGTGGAAACTTTTTAACTGTTTAAAAGCAACTTAAAGATATGTTTATCAGTCAGTCTCCATCATTTGCAGTGGATCATATTATTGACCTTAAATTCTATCATTCTCTTACCTCTTCTACTGGGTGCACCTTGATCTATCACAGAACCATATCTGTTAGGGACACCATCTATTTTCTTGTTTCACGTATCTACCACCTTTACTTAACTAATGGTCTTCATTCATATATAAATCTGTATCTTCCAACTTAGTTGCTAACTATTATGAGTCATGTCTACCTCAGTTTGATTTGTATCTTTTTATCTATCTCAGTTGTGTTTTCTATCTATCTATCTATCTATCTATCTATCTATCTATCTATCTATCTATCTATCTATCTCTTTTTATTAGCTGTTTATCTTAAAAGTATTTTAACCAGGTAATGCATGGTAGTCTTGCTAGTATCTTAAAAATATCTATCTATCTATCTATCTATCTATCTATCTATCTATCTATCTATTGATACAATGTATGTATGCATGAATCTTAGACAATTGATACCTACCAATGTCCCTCTGCTTATCAATGAATTGATATCAGTCTATTGATATATCTGTGCATCCATGTTGTAAGTGTATATATATATATATATATACATATATATATATATATATATATATATATATATATATACCCATCTGTCTCAGTTATTAGATATTGATCAATCAGTCTAGCTCTCACTCTCCCACATATGCAGGCAAGATAGAAATTCTAATAGGCGTTTTTAAAGGGAAGTGTACTTTAAGATTTAAAATTATATATTATTGAACAGCTCTAATATTTTTTTTTTACATTTTCTCCAAATTTACTTTCAACTTATATTCTGATTGATCAATATTTGATACATTTTTTTTTGTGTAGTATTTACGAATTATGAAAAAGGCTATAAGATGACTACAGACAAAGTAAAATTCTTCATGTCTATGTTAATAAAATATTTTTGTTTTCTTCTCTTAAAAGTTCTACTTTACACACACACACACACACACAAAGACACACACAAAGACACAAGCAGACAGAAATGCACAGACACACACACTCATACATGCACTCAGACAGACACACAGCTAGACAGACACACTCAGACACACTGACTTACAGACAGACAGAGACATACACACACACTAATTGACAAAGACACAAGCAGACACAAATACACAGACACACGCACATGCACACACTCAGACAGACACACAGCTAGACACCCACACACACACACACAAATTGACAAAAAGACACGGAGACAAAAATACAATCACTTCAGAGATGAAGATAGAAAGAAAAGAGAGCAAGAGTGAGAGAGAGAGAGAGAGAGGAAGATAGAGAGAAAAGGACAGAGAACAAGAGAAAAGAATGCACACATTCATACACTAATACAGATACACAGACAGATGCTTGTATATATATATATATATATATATATATATATATATATATATATATATATATATATATATATATCTTTGGTATGAGCCAGGGAAATTATTCTAAATATTTGCCAGAAAATATTAAATTACAGAGTACAAAAATGAATGTATATATATATATATAAAGTCTGAAGACAAGTGAATATGCATATACATATACATCCTTTTGTGAGTATGATTATGTTCTCTTATTATATGCAGTACAAAATGTATCTTTCCAATGATTTTAGACAGATAAACACTTCATTTTTCTTAAACAAATATGTTTAACCCTTACAAGTACTACCACTCCAGGTCAGAGTAAAACTGTGAATAATGGCAATGATGGAATCTTTCTATATTCCCTTGAACTCCAGAACTGGTGCCTCACCACCAGATACAGTTTAGTGTCTTACTCAGGATACACTTTTTTGGTGGGATCTGATCCTTCTGCAAAGGGGATGCTGTTGGCATATTCTAGGCCTTGCTAACAGGTCTTTTGAGCCGAAGATGAATAAATGGAATTATGTATGTTTCATGGGGCGAGCTCAGGGCTTCTTTTCAAATTGGTCTATTATAGACCCCTGAGGGTGAATAAAATGTTGGTAGAGTGAATAAAAGCATAGGGGTCCACTGTGGGGAGCTGAATTTACAGGTTTGCATTCATAGGTCCTTCTATAACAGGAGAAGAAAAATTGCTGGATCACATAGACGAGTTGCCACATATAGTACACCTTGCAGAATGCCTGATTGGGTGGGGTGGTCACTTGTGATGTGTTGTTCACATTTGACCCATTCAAAAGATATGGGCCATTTAAATGAATGAATAATGTTGAAGTGGAAAGTACAGATTTAATGCAACTTTAGACACCTTTCTTTAAAAAATTATTGAAATGACTTCCAATTTTGAAGCAACGTCTATGTACACATTTAAAGGAATTGGATATTACTGGATAAACAAAACAAAACAAAAAAAAAACTGTAATAAAATATCCAAAGCTTTGTGCAACTGTTGAACCCATTTTATTAGCTTTTCCAAGTTTGTATTTATGGGCATCAGGATTTAGCCATGTTCATTATATACTAACATAGAACATGGTGATTTGGGTCTTACACTCACAAAGCTTCAACCTTATATTAGTGATCTCATTGCCCATCAAACCCAATCTTCCCATTAAAAAAGAATTTAAGGTTTGTTTACTTTTACAGTTTACTGATTCTTTTCTCATGTAAATTGTATTGAACTAAATTAGTTGTGTTTTGTAATTCAATATTTGATTAATTTATTTGGGAGTGAAAGGAAATTAAATTTCATTATGGAGAGGCATCAAGTAAAAAGGTTTGAGAAGCCCTAACCCTTCTTTGCTGTATTAAGATCATTTCCCTGTATTTAGTATTTATTTACTAAGTCTAGGTTAGTTGTGGTACAAGGCAAAGAAGTATGGAACACTCAGTAAGACTCAAATTCATTGTCTTCTAGCCAAACTCCCTGACCATTACATAACACAAATTGCCCCCAAAACTAAACCTAAATTAGATTTAGTGCAAGGTCAGAAATATGTGGCACTGAGCAAGGATCAAATTCATTACATTAGTTATGGTCTACTAGACTTACTAACAATTAGATCAGATAAGATACTCGTAAATAAGTCTATAAAAGTATTTCTGACAAATAATATATGGATAACATGTATATATGTTTAAATGTAGTCAGGCTCAAGGCCATGATAGTGGGGTATTATAAGAAAATCAGACTTACCATATGAGTGAATTATTTTTTTTAATGAGCTTGCTACCCATCAATCAATGACAGACACCCCTAATGTATGTATATATATATATATATATATATAAGTAAAATAAAGTTGGCAACCATAGTCAAGGGTGAACTGAAGGTTCCCTTTTCAATAGCTACTGCACTTGGGTGTAGGGAAGGATGCTACTCCTTTCCTTGGATTACTCGACTTTACCCTTGATATGTACCTTATAATGCTGAGTATTAAGCAAGGAGATATCAAGTACCATTTTTTGAGTCTTTGGTATGACTCTACTCAGGATTGAACCCCGGTCTCCTGGGGCATTGGCAAACACTCTACCCAATAGACCAGTATATATATATATATAAGATATTATTCAATCCAGTAAATCTGGAATAGGGAATAATTCCCATCAGGACAAATAAAATATTCAAAAATAGAATATTAAATTTAATTCTATGTTTTAGAGGGCATAAATTTATTATCCTAATGTGACCGTTTGTTGTTTTTTTGGGGAAAAAAAAAAAAAAAAAAAAAAAAATATATATATATATATATATATAAGAATAGCATAGACACAAAGTTAATGGGTCTTTGTAACTGTCAGTTTCACACCTATGTGATCATTGGACCAAATCATTGTCTGATGATCACATAGATGAGAAATCGAGGGTAAGAGAGAGGGAAATTCATGCGAACAGTATAACATGATGATATATATATACACTTCCCCATAGGGGTTGAGCCCTCTAGTGAAGGAATTTATGGCTGCCACTCGCATAATGCAAAGCACTTTGAATGAATTGAGCACTCTGGTATCCGGTAAGGTATAAATGTAAACAAAGCACAAGCTACTACATAATGCCTTATAATTCCCGAGCTGATATGGTTCACTTGTTGGCTGTGCGGTATGATACAAAGTCTAACATAAAGTTGGGCGGGTTTCGATCCCAGCTTCAAGTGTTCTATGTGTCTAGCCACACTGAAGAGTTGTGATACAATGAAACAGTCTGTCTGTGGATGACAATATATATATATATATGTATTTACTCTTCCAAATGTTTATTTTTCAAGTCATATTTCTCATATTTTCTAATCCCTTAATCCACATTTTTTGCAATAGGGGTTGCAGAACTCAAAAAAGTCACTTTTAATTATTGATAGCAAATTCATTAAATTCAACATTTTATAGTAATCTTCTGCTGGTATTTGGATGGATCCTGTATATTTCTATGATGTTGAAAAATCTGCTGTCATGCAGATAATTTTTCTGATAGGAGAGAGAGAAATTATATCTTTATATTTAGTTAGTTCAATCTCATAAATTCTTTTGATAAACTGGTTGTATATTCTTTAGCAAATTGGAGCAGAAGAATAAGATTTATCTTTATGATAACTGGTAATATTCATAGCTTTATGACACAATTATATCTGTAATGTGAAACATTGATTCTCTCTTTATTGATAAATCTTAAGTGAAAACATGGCATTTATTCATCCTCATGAGAAAAGAATGTACATATTAAGTGATCAAATAACAGTTACAGATAAGATTACTTGAAATTAATTCAAGATACAATGCAGGATTGGTGAGGTTTATCAAGTTTAAATCACTAAAAGAGGAATTTTCATTTTAAAAATTGATGTGCATCAGGTGTTTTAGGGATAATATCCTTGACATTCTTATGAAAATAAGAGGAATTATACTCCTTAGATATTATCTGAATCATTCAAAATAGTGTTCTTAAGATAATCTCAGTCAATAATTAGGAAAATGTTTGTTGGTCTCTTCAGCTATAGATGACCAAAAGGTTTGATGTAGAGCTGTTAAATTAGATATACATACTTACTGAACCCAGAAGAAGGTTTTAATGTAAAAATAAATGTTTGTTTTTGTCTTGGATAGAGGTTTGTTTGTTTGGGTTTCATGGCATATCAACCATTGTAGGTTATTCAATGCCAAATCCATTTTTATACAAATAGATAGTTCTATTTCAAACAATTAAGTTTAACCTAAGTGCACAGTTTAATTGTCAAAAACATTTCTATTTCAAGCTATTCAGTTTAGTCAAACAGTTCTATTTCAAACAATTCAGTTTAATACAAGTACATTTTTGTTTACACACAGTTAAATGTCAAAACAATTCTACTTCAAACAATTCAGTTTAGCATACAAAACCAGTTCTATTTCAAGCAATTTATTTTAGCATAAGTACACAGTTTAGATCTATTTGACCCATAGATAGGATCCTATCAGGTGCTACCACTCCGGGTTTGAGTGGACCTGGGAGTGATGGCAAAGAAGAGGTACTCTTCTTCAGTATTACTGGAACCTTACCATCAGATTGTTTAATGTCATATCTAGGACACTTGTTGGCGCGGGGGTGGTCTTACTTCTCTACAGAGATGCAATCAGTGTTTTCTACAGCCCCAGCCAACTGGGCAACTGGGTAGAAGGTTTCTCTATTAGCTGTTAGAAGCTATGTTGCTGCCGGATGTAAATAATCATACAGAATTTAAATTTCTAAACTTTAAGAGGAAATAGATAAATGAATTTTTTTTCCTAAAAAAGAAAAAGTAATTATTTATATTCACATTATATATTTTTAATAAGATATATCGGTTGTTTGCCAGAGTTCAATCCCTGGTCGAGTCATACCAAAGACTTAAAAAATGGTACTTGATACCTCCTAGCTTAACACTCAGCATTATAAGGTATGTATCAAGGATAAATTGGAGCAATCCAGGGAAAGGAGTAGCGCCCCCCTTTTACACCTCGGTGTAGTAGCTATTGAAAAGGGAGCCTTCTGGTTGCCCTCGACTATGGTCGTCAACTTTACTTACTTATGTCGGTTGTTCTTCGAGCTAGAGATGCAAAATAATCATATTGACAAACTATCTCAACAAAAATAACTTTTTTTTGATTGTGTGTCATTTATATAAATTACAAACATATTTGGAGGTGCCCGTGGTGTAATGTTATCGTCGTAGGAATTGAACACGACGATACGAGTTCAAATCCTGGACGAGACTGATTGCATTTCACATAGCACTAATACCCTTGGGAAAGGTATGAATCCAATTATTCTCCCTCCAGCTATGGGTAAATAGTAGGGCAGATTAGGTTCTTCAGCCTTGGTGAGGCAACTAGTCTTGGAGAAGGAAAACTCTGAATTCAAACCTGTTAAACTCCGCTTAAAAATTGACCTTGTGTCATATCCTGCCCGAGAGGAGGGGTTGGTAAATATGATAAATTACAAACATATTTCTTTATAAAACAGTATACAAGTTTTCATAGAAACATTAAATTATTAAAGGTTATAAAGAAACATGGTTTATGTCCTTTTTGTTTTATAGGTTTATCTTTATGGTAACAATTACTGTTTGTAAGAGTTCAGTACTAAGATATTATTTTACTGTCTTTATAACCTGCTGTTTGGTTTGGTTGGTTTGTTTGGTTTTATGGCATATCAACCATTGTAGGTTATTTAATGCCAAATCAATTTTTATTTAAATAATCAGTTCTATTGAAAACAGTTCAGTTTAGCATAAGTACACAGTTTAATTGTTAAAAACATATCCAGGACACTCGTTGGGGGGGGTCTTACCCCTCTGCAGAGAAGCAGTCGGTGTATTCTACAGCCCCAGCCGACTGGGCAAATAACCTGCTGTGTTTCAAGTCTTCATCTCATACCTGTTATAGATCAGTACTTTATTAGTTGTCTAAATTTCTGAGACGAAGCCGGTTGATTTTTATCATTAAGGGTTTTCGGACTATTGTCTTCATCTTTGTTATTTCCACAACTTTTCAGCTGATATGTCCTCCGGCGTTCTTCAGGTGTTTGTCGAACTCGGGAACCTTCACGGAACTTTGAACTACGTCCTTTATTGAAACCACGGGTGGGGGCTCACCTGTTCTGATTCCGTTACTGATCAGTACTTTAGTTTGGTTCATAAGATTTGGGTAGCTTGAATTCCAGTACCTCGGCAAACATTTTAAGAGTAATAATTAGTCATACTTAATTTTGGAGAAGTTAGAAAATTAAAACCTTTATATGATATAATTTTAAAAAGATGGAGAAAAATCTGTTATCAGAGAAGTGAAAAATAAATGCTGCTTATTTAACTCATGATGAGCTACCTACATGGTTGGGAGACCATTAGTATATTGCTATAAATCATTTGAGTAAAAGTAAATCAGAGAAAAAAAAAATGTTTTTATATATTCAATAATGAGCTTAAGAGTCATTGGAGATTACTTCAATAATTCCTCCATGTTTTGGAATATATCTATATATTTCTCTTCATATATTTCTTATGTGTCTGTGTATCTGTATGCATGTAGACATAGGTTTGTTAACCAGTTAACGTTTTAGTTGTGTTGTCTGCAAGAATATTTATAAAAGTGCCGATTTCAGCAATGACTATCAAAGTTCTTTGTACTTGCATTTGAAGCTGCATGGTTTTGAGAGTGCAAAGTGTGGTTTGCCAATAGTGATACCTATATATGCTATACAGTGCATAAAACTGAAATGCTGCATCTCCTACATCTTACAAGATGATTTATAATTTCCAGAGTTAAAATGATCTTTGATATCTCCCACTAATTGTTAATAACTAGCTAAGACAAGAAGAATGAATATTTTCCTATAAGCTACATTCTTTCTGTAATCTATTACCCGTGCAAGAGGTGATTGATTATAATGTTTGAGAATTTAATTCATATCCTATTCAGAAAGCTATATAAAAATGGAACATTCAAATAAGCAATGAATATTTTTCTATACTTTACTGATACTCCTATTACTCAGATGATCGTTATTTCTTAAAATGCAATTTCATGTATACTAGCAATATTACAGCAACTAAATTTTATCTTAATTGGTGGAGCAGTAGACTGGCATCCAAATGATATTAGGTTCAATGTAAAAGAATGATTAATGGTAGCTTGTCAATTCTATTCTTCTCTGGGAGATAAAAATAGATTATGAGGGGAAAGTGTAAAGTTCTTTCACATGTATGAAACTTATTCATAAAAAAAGAGGTGCTGAAAAGTTCTTGGTCTGATAAATAGGGGAATGATCTAAAGTGGTCTATATAGACACCTGAGGGTAAATAAAATTTTGGTAAGGTAAATAAAAGTATAGGGATCCACAGGGGTTTAATTTACTTGTAAAGTAAAGTTGGCTGCCTTAGTTGAGGGTGACCCGAAGGCTCCTTTTCAATAGCTACTACGCCGAGGTGTTGGGAGGGGAATACTCCACTCCCTGGATTGCTTCACTTTATCCTTGATCCTTACTTTCTAGTGCTAAGTACTAAGCAGGGTGGCATCAAGTACTATTTTTTGAGTCTTCGGTATGACTTGACCTAGGATTGAACCTGGACCATTAGCAAACACTCTACACATTAGGTCAATAGCAGTGTGCATTAATTAATGCAAATGAACCTTTAATTCTTGAATCATTTTTTAATGGGAAAAATAGGTCTGGTGGGCACTGAGTTGATCATGAATATTAGGTTGCAAGTTTGTGATACTGAAAAAGTTTAACAATGTCAGAACCAGATTATTTGTTTCTTTAAATGATCTGAATGTTTTGAATGGGTTGTATGTAAACCAAACATTACACTTGCTAGGTGTTCAAAATCTGGCAACTAGTTTACATGATCATAATAAACAACACATCACACTCAACCAGGTATTCTGCTAGGTGTTCAATATCTGGCAACTAGTTTACATGATCATAATAAACAACACATCACACTCAACCAGGTATTCTGCTAGGTGTTCAATATCTGGCAACTAGTTTACATGATCATAATAAACAACACATCACACTCAACCAGGTATTCTGCTAGGTGTTCAATATCTGGCAACTAGTTTACATGATCATAATAAACAACACATCACACTCAACCAGGTATTCTGCTAGGTGTTCAATATCTGGCAACTAGTTTACATGATCATAATAAACAACACATCACACTCAACCAGGTATTCTGCTAGGTGTTCAATATCTGGCAACTAGTTTACATGATCATAATAAACAACACATCACACTCAACCAGGAATTCTGCTAGGTGTTCAATATCTGGCAACTAGTTTACATGATCATAATAAACAACACATCACACTCAACCAGCTATTCTGCTAGGTATTCAAAATCTAGCGACTAGTCTACATGATCAGGTAATTTCTGTTCTGTTAACAGGGGATTTATAAATGCAAACTTTTAATTCTTTGTTTTTTTAGTATTTTTGAGGAAGGATTAAAGAAATTTAAGAAATGATGTGGCAAGTGTGTTAAAATGCAGAATGAATTTACAGAATAGTTCATGGATATTTCATATATTTAGATCAGGGCATCTCAAACATTTCACTTTATGCACCACTTTGTAACCAAATTTGCTTTCCATTCATCCCCAAATAAATCAATTGAATATTGTTGACATTTTTTCTTAGTCTTACTGAATTTTCTTAGTTTAGTTGCATAAATATTTATAAGAGGTCTACTTATTTTTGAACACCTACATATTCATGATTTTGGTTAGATTAGGGCTTCTCAAATTTTGCTCAACGCGTCTCTAGTAACCAAATTTAATTTCCATTCACCCCCCCCTCACACACACAAAATTAATTGAATATTAAATTACAAAACAACTAATTTACCAATATCTAATAAAATTTACATGACAAAAAGTAATTAGGGTAATTGGTCTAATGAGTATAGTGTTTGCCAGTGGTCCAGAGATGTGGTTTCAACCCCAGGTCAAATCATACCAAAGACTCAAAAAATGGTACTTGATGCTGCCTTGCTTTACACTTAGCATTATATAGTAAGGATCAAGGGCAAAGTGTAGCAATCCAGGGAATGGAGTTGCGCCCTCTCCTACACCTCGGTGTGGTAGCTATTGAAGATGGAGCCTTCGGGTCCCCCTTGACTATAGTCGCGAACTTTACTTACCTGAGAAAAGAATTAAAATTAATCTCTATAATGTTTCATAACATTATTATTAGTAGATTTGCCATCAAAAGTTTTTAAATTTTTTTTAGTCTTTCATTCATTGGATTTATCAGATCTGTTATCTACTCCTGTGGAATATCCAACCAGTTTGTATTCATACATAATCTTCTTTTATAGAAAAATTTCTGGATATTTTCTTTATTTCATGATTCATTACATGTTCAGAATATCCAACTAAGAAATTGTCTGTGGTAATGTACAAAAAATTATATTGGAATATAATAATTACATTCAGTATCCAGAGAAGAGTAAGTTTCAGTCATTATCTTCATTTTTTTTTTCAACATTTACATTTAAAAACCATGTCTCACCCACTTGCTATATTCCTTTCATCTTTCCCTTCCCCAATCACTAAGAAGCTGTCTATTTATGGCGAATCATTGATATATAATTTTGGGGACTAAAATGTAACTTTTGAGTAAAAAAAAATGAAGCAAATGAGTGAAATATATTCTTATCTGGATGGTGAATGTAAGTATTACATCTCTGTATAATTATTTTTGCATATTACAGCAGATTATTCTCTCAAAGGGATATTTGGAACAAGTACCTATGATTCAAGATGGTCCAGATATGAGCACGAGGATTCATGTCATGCCCTGTAGGTGGGACTTTGAATATGCTGACTGTATCCTCTGCAGCGGAGTAAGACTCCTATCCCCCAAAAGTGGTGTCCTTGGTATGACGCTAATCTGTATCTGATTGTGAGGTTCCAGTTCTAGAGATCTGGTGAGTGTGAAGTAACACTTTATTACCATTACTTGCAGGTTTTGAAAATTGAGCAAATGAAAAATCTTAAAAAATCATAGTACACCAAAAATTTCAAAGTCTTCCAATGATTTTAATTGCCTATAACTTTATCTGCTGAAAATTGACTGGTTTAAAAAGCTTTCTTTTGGCTTTTCTATTGTATCAACATCTGCAGGGAAGATGCATCCTGTGTGGCGAGGCTCCATTTCTAGAGCTTAGAGAAATGCAGAGTACCCCTTCATTGCCATTGCTTCAAGGTTCACACTGGCTGGGAGTGGTAGTACTTGATAGGGTCCTATCTATGGTTCAAAGAGAACTGTTTGACGTTTAAACTGAATGCAAACAAATGACTTATGCTAAATTGAATTGCTTGAAATTAAACTGTTTGATCATTTAGTTGTGTGTCATGACTAATATTTAATTGAATTGTTAGTGATACATAGCAATACTTGGAACTAGTTAATTTTGTTGACTTATATTTACAAATCATATATATCTAATATAAAACAGATTTGGCATTAAATAACCAATAGTGGTTGATATGCCATCAAACCAAGGAGGTGCCCATGGTGTAATGGTTATCGTCATAGGAAATGGACACGGCGACACGAGTTCAAATCCTGGACGAGACTGATTGCATTTCACATAGCACTAATACCCTTGGGAAAGGTATGACTCCAATTATTCTCCCTCCAGCTATTGGTAAATAGTAGGGCAGACTAGGTTCTTCAGCCTTGGTGAGGCAACTATTCTAGGAGAAGGAAAACTCTGAATTCAAACCTGTTAAACTCCGCTTAAAAATTGACCTTGTGTCATATCCTGCCTGAGCAGAGGGGTTGGTAAATATGGATATGCCATCAAACTAAACCAAACCAAACCAAGCCAAATGAAACCAAACTGTTTGGGTCCTGTTTAGATATATCTGTTTGGAAATTATTTATATTGGATAAGGATATGTAAAACTATGAAGTAAAAGTAAAGTTTGTGAGCATTGTTGAGGGTGACTCGAAGGCTCCCTTTTCAATAGCTACTACACCGAGGTGTCGGGAAGGGCACTACTCCTTTCCCTGGATTGCTCCACTTTACCCTTGATCCATACCTTATAATGCTGAGTGTTAAACAAGGCATCATCAAGTACCATTTTTTGGGTCTTTGGTATGACTCGACTTGGGAATGAACCCAGGTCTCCTGGGCCACTGGTAAAAACTATTGATTATTATTAAACAGAAACAGTTACTTGAAACTATACAATTGTGTGTAAATTAAATTAGACAAGAACACTTGAAAACAGAATTGTGTGCAAATTATTTGTATTAGATAGAAATACTTGATATCCTATAATTCTGTGCAAATGATTATAGACAAGTAAAAATATGTAATAGAAAATGGAAAATAGAGTCACGGTTGTATTAAGAAACAGCAACACAAAAATGTGCATATGAATGTGATTTCCTAACTCCATGCATGAAATAACCCTAGTTGGGTTGACATGCCATTAAAATCAATTTATCAGTTATGTATTGAGGATATGTAGTTATTCCTTGGCTGATTTAGATAGACTAAATTGATTTGCAGTGAAGATTTGCATTCACTTCATATTAATGCCATCAAAAAAGATATGAATCCACTTTTCCCCAGCCATAGATAAATGACAAGATATTTAGAACCCCTCAGCCATATAAAACAAGTTCAACTAAAGGTTATTCTAATAGAGAGAATCTTAAGCTCAGTTAAAAGAGGAGGGGTTGGCATGGAGCTAGCAACTCTACCCTATAAAACCCCTCCAAAATACATGCAACTGAAACCACATGTGGGCCTATATTTCACAGGAAGATACAGGAACCAATGAAATAAAAACTTCCCATTTGTTTTCTCTCTTAAATGTTACCTAGTTTAAGAAGTGCATTTCTTCTGATTGCTTTGTGTGAAAATCTACCTGAATGATATACGTGGTGCCTTCAATAAGTTTCCAGGCTTTTTCGTAGCGGCATTTAAAATTGTTGTAGACTCTTAAAAATTCTGTATGTTATTGCTATACATCGTATGAGATGACTGACCAATTTTTATAATTTCAGCTTCAAATGAACAGCTACAGCTGCAATTGGAATACCCCCTACTAAAGCCTGATTATCACCACTGGTGAATTCCAAAAATGCAATCTGGACGTGAAGACACTTTAGAAGAACGATATGCAATAAAATTCTGTTTTAAACTTGGAAAAATGCCACAGAAACGTATGGAATGCTTCAAACTGCTTTTCAACCATCTTGCATGAATCGAGCATCAGTTTTTGAGTGGCATAAGAGATTCAAGGAAGGCAGAGAGTCTGTGAGGGATGATGAGAGGTGTGGGAGGAGTAAGGAAGTCAATATACCAGACTTGATTGGCCAAAGGGTTAGGGTTACAGTTACTATGTTGAGCTTTTAAGGACGTTCAGGAAGAGATTCTTAGGGAAGAGGCCAGTACTCTTCAAATCGAGTCAGTGGCATTTCCACTAGGACAATGCACCGGTCCACAACTCCATCCTTGTTACGGAGTATTTGACCAAGATGGGCATCAAGACAGTTCCTTACCCTCCCTCTTGTCCAGACCTTGCTCCCTGTAACTTTTGGTTATTCCCTAAGCTCAGAGGCTGTTGTTATGTGACAACTGAGTAGATGAAAGAGGCTGTGATGAAGGTCATTGACACGCTCACACAAGAGGACTGCCATGGGGCCTTCCAGAAGTTGTTGGAACGGTAGAACAAGTGCATTGCAGCCGGAAGAGATTACTTAGAAGGGGATTAGAGTTTCATGTGTGTACTATCAATAAAAATGCCCATACAAAAAAGTCTGGAAACTTATTTAATGATCCTCGTACATTGGTTTTCCTTTTCTTCATTGAGGATATGTATAATGATGTAATTTACAATTGAAGGGAGAGCTGTAAATTTTTACTTGATTTGATACATGAGCCACCTTCAAAATGACCAATAATATTATTCCTTTCAAAATTTAACAAGTCTAAAATTCGAGACATTCTGAAGTCGTATGCCTATTTCTTTTATCTCTTAATTGAGAATTGAGTAAATTTCAATGGATACATCTTTATAAAATATCAATGTGTTATGCCTCTGTTGTATCTTGAAATATCTTTCAATATTCATATTCAGGGATAGGTAATATCTATCTATCTATCTATCTATCTATCTATCTATCTATCTATCTATCTATCTATCTATCTATCTATCGTATAATGCTTTCTATATTCCTAAAACACTTTCTCCACTGAAAATATTAAATCATTCTGGTCTCAGTACCCTTACACAAAAACATACCTAGTCTCATATCATACGTTATTTTATTTCTGATTTTTTTAGTCCTTAAGTCAGAACCTCTAGTCATCCATAGCCAGGTACATAATAAGTATACGGCTCGGCTCTCAAGGGCTATCACCCCTGGTTGCACCTACTCATTGCATTTAATGGTGAAGATATCTCTAAGAAAAGTACTGAGGAGTTAAGCAATTTTTGTTCCTATATACATCCATACATGACAGTCCTCCCAGTAAATTCAATAGTTTTCATTTTACTCCCATAAGAAGCTGGACGGATATCTACTTCTCACTTAGTCTTTTTAGATTTTACTGGAAGAGTAAACATACTCATGCTATTTAGAATTAGAAGGCTAGCCTAACAAACTATAGACCTGATTCAAAAAATATGTGACCTGCTGGTATGCTAATAAAACCATCTAAATAGCAAAAACTCTCAGACATTCCTTGACAAGAAATTTGCTCCAAAGGTAGGCTTTAAAAAAAGGTACGATTACTTTAACCACTAATTAGCAACGAAAAAAAATTTTTTTTTACAACTATAGTGTAATTCAATGAAACTATTATTAGAGATAAAAATGGTAAGATCTAGAATTAGAGGAATATTTTCTTTTTATGAAGTGCATGTGTTTTAAAGACAGTGGTGATTTTCAGAAATATTATTAGTTTATGTTCTTTGATTTGTTCAAAACAGCAAGCAGTATCCTTCTGTAGTTTCCATGTAACCTTTTCTCCAAGCATTTCATTGAAGTCCAAGTGGTGCAACTATACAATAGTACTAACATGGGTACAGTTTAGAAGAATTTCCACCTCCCATCCCACAAACATTCCAAGTAAAATGAGCAAGACGTGCAAGACACAACTGGAGAAGTAAGGATGAACTCATAAGTTGCATTCTCCTATGGACTCCTACACATGGACACACCAGTGTTGGCTGATCAGCAAAAACTTAGCTTCATCAGCTTTGTGCAGACACTGGATGCCGTCTAGAGCACTTATTAAGAGGTGCCCGTGGTGTAATTGTTATCGTCTTAGGAAATGAACACGGCGACACGAGTTCAAATCCTGGACGAGACTGATTGCTCTTCACATAGCACTAATACCCTTAGAAAAGGTATGAATCCAATTATTCTCCCTCCAGCTATGGGTAAATAGTAGGGCAGACTGATTTCTTCTGCCTTGGTGAGGCAACTGGTCTAGGAGAAGGAAAACTCTGAATTCAAAACTGTTAAACTCCACTAAAAAATTGACCTTGTGTCATATCCTGCCCGAGCGGAGGGGTTGGTAAATATATATACCCCACCTATGGGTTTAATAGTACCACTACTGTCCTTCAACAAGGATGGCTTTTGCATTAAATAACCCATGAAGGTTGATATGCTACTAACTAAAAGAAAAAATTTTCAACAAATGGTTCTTATAATTTTACTATGTTGGCTATCCCACACATTATATAACACAGATTATTCACAAGTATGTATTTACCCAACCCCTCCTCCACAGGCAGGATGTTGGATAAGGTCGATGGTTAAGTAGAGTACAACTGGTTTGAATTCAGAGATTTCCATGTCCTCAAATGTCTGCTCAACCAGGATTTGAACTCGTGTTGCCGTATCCATTTCCTATGATGATAACCATTACACCATTGGCATATCCTAAGACCAACCCTATAGGTGGGGTATAAGAGGATTCATACCTTCTCCAAGGGTATTAATCTGAGAGTGAATGTTATAGTGTGACTAGAGTTCAAACTAGCTCATTACAATATTACCATTCAGTATATTAGTCACAACATCATGGGAACTCCTTTGAAAATTAATTGCAGTGACTGAGTTATATTAGTTGCTTTAATGTGTGACTTTCATATAAGAGAAAAGGACTTACTCGGCCATATTTGAATGTTATTTTTTGGAAACGAATTGTGACAATGAAAAGTGGATATTTTACAACAATGAGGAATCAAATGAAAGAAATTGTTGGTTAAGGGAAATGAATCCCAATTAACAATATGCAAGGTTGGTCTTCCTCCCAAAAAGTAAGTGTTGTATATATTGACCAGTAGATTAATTCCACTCCTGTTTCTTAATCGTTTTAACATATAACATGTTAAACCCCTCTGCTCACGCCTATGAATGAAAGAATTTGTAATTTGATTTCCACCTTATTCTTATTTTTATTTTTATTATTTTTATTGTTTATTTTTATTTTGTCTTTATTTTCTGATTTTTTAATTTTTATTTTTTAATTACCTTATTTTATCTTCTGAATACGAACTGTAACTCCACATTTGCTACTCTGCGACAGGAGAGAGTATGTAAAGAGTCATCTGATGAGACGAAGAATATAGCAATAATATTCTCTGCCGAAATAAATTTATTATGACGACTTAACCGAGTTTGAGTCTCCATTAAATTGTAATATATATATATATATATATATATATATATATATATATAGTGAAATTGGAAGGTGGGTGAGGTTTCTTCTGGAGAAGCAAACAACTGATTCAAACAAGCATTGTTCAGAATTAGAAAAAACTGAAGGCAAAAATCAGTGAAATCAGTTTTAGTTCAAAGAAAGACCATAATATTCTATCAAGGTAAAGCTAGAGTGTATGTGTCTTTGTTAATCAGGCAAAAATTGTAACAGCTTAACAGGGAAATTTTTACCTCTCCTCTGTATTCACCAGATATAGTGTTTTGAGATTGCAATTTATTCCAATTTTTATAGAATTCTCTTGATGGAAAAAAAATCAGTTAGGTTGAAAAACGAAACTAAAAAGACAAATAGAACAATTTAACGTTGAATAGAAATTCTTGGAGAATAGAATTATGAAGTTGCTTCAACATTATAGAATAAAATGGTAAATATGTAGTTCCATGAGTTAACGTTAAAAATCATATATTTGTCTTTTATTTCTTCATAATAAAACAAAAATACTTATCCAATAAGTTTGTTTGTGATAACCTGACATTAAGATCTGAACCAATAAGAAAATCAACACAACAATGAGAAAATTTTAATATTAGGTTACTGTCAGAATAATCGTTGTTTTTAACTATCAACTTGAACCTGTACTGTGTGCAAACTGAGTATACTCAGCTCTGTGCATGAGCACTTGAGACATGGGAACTGAGTCAACTCATTTTTGAAAGCAGAGTACTTTTAGGAATTATCCACTTTCTGTTTGATGCTGTACAGGGTGGAATGATAAAATTGTCTTCTATCATGTCTGAAAGTGACACAATGTTCAACGAGCGAGATCGGAGATGTGCCACTGTACAACTCATGCTCTCTACCGATCCAAGTTATGACAACAAGATCATTGCCAACACCCTCAAAATGCAAATCTGGACGGTTCAATGTGCCCAGGGTGATGAAAACAAAGTTTCTGGCTACGGTTATGGTCTTTAGTGTGGTTTCAAGTGAGGGCCACATCATGCCACCTCATATCTTCGAAGTCGGCTTGAAAGTCAACACCAGTGTACCTGGATGTGCTGAAGAGTGTGGTGATCCCCTGGTGCAATCAGGTGGCCGGTGGCAGACCCTGGGTGTGGCAGCAGCACTCGGCACTGGCCCACAAGTCCAAAGAGACCCAGGCTTGGCTTCAGAAAGAGTGCTATGACTTTGTACCCTTCTCTCACTGCACCCCCGACTCCCCTGACCTGAACCCGCTAGACTACTTCGTTTGATCATACGTCGAGAACATCACCAACATGACCTCCCACAACACCAAAGCCAGCCTGATCGCCACCATCCGCCGAGCTCCCACCGGTGCTTGTGGAAAAGGCATGCTCCCAGTTACAGATCCGTATTGAGGTGGTGATTGAGGTTGAAGGTGGCTACATTGAATAGATATCAGCTCTACTACATAATCAAGTTACCTGAATTGATTTTTTCAATAAAAGTTTTAAAATAAAGCTGTAGTGTTGTTTGCTTTTGGATGACAATTTTATCATTCCACCCTATATGTTAATTCTATTTCAACTGGCTTATAGAAAGAGCTTGCAAGAACTGATATGCATATGATGAGTGGGTTATATCATTAGCTTGTGGAATGTATTTCTAAATTTAGAATGAGAGTGAAACTTTGATTTTTACTAGAAAGCAAGAGGACAGAAAGTAATTTCTTTGATTTGTACTTTGGTAATTCCGATTTGACGGTGTTGCAAAAGTATACCTGAGACCCTCTTCATCTTCCAGACTCTTGTGATCATTATAAAATGTTTGGAACCAATGTTGAGCTGTATATTCATTGATGGTTCCCAGACCAAATGCTTGATTGATATATCAAGCAAATTGTTATTTTTAAGTCTATGTGAAACTCATAAAATAAAGTTGTTTAAATTTTCTTTTTTTACATTTTTAATTTGATTGCCTAAAATAAATATGAATACAAGACCATTTGTATAAATCAGCCGACGAAGATTTTTAAGTGTGGTCATAGTTAGGAATCTAGATTAATTGACCATTGCTAGTTTGATTTTCATTGGGTGCTCCTTACTTCTGACCTTGTACCATAATGAAACTAAGCTTAGGAAATAACTTACACAAACAAAATTAAATGATAGTTTATTTCAAAATACACAGGAAAATTTAAGATAACAAAAAACCCTAATTATTTTTGCACCAATTGTTTATTACATTTCTTGTTATATTTACAAAAAAAAAGAAGGTTTTTATGTATGGTAAAGAAATATTGGTTTGTGGACTGTTTTGGCTTTGTAAATTTGTTGAAGAGACATTAAATCTCTCCTGTATTTGAAAAAAGAAATGATTAGAATTGAGACACTCAAAAAGAGAGGGGGGTGTCCTCGTGGTCTAATGGTTAAAGCGATGGATTGCGGAATCGTAGTACGCGAGTTCGTACTCCAGTTGCACTATTATGTTCACTTTCGGGCAAATACCCTTGGGAAAGGTATGAACCCCCTTATCCTCCCAGCTATGGGTTAAATAGTACCCCTACTGTTAATGGGGGGTGTCCTCGTGGTGTAATGGTTAAAGGGATGGACTACGGAATCGTAGTAAGCGAGTTCGTACTCCAGTCGCGCTATTACGTTCACTTTCGGACAAATACCCTTGGGAAAGGTATGAACCCCCTTATCCTCCCAGCTATGGGTTAAATAGTACCACTACTGTTCTTCTAGGAGAATAGATTTGGCATTGAAATAACCTAAAAAGGTTGATATGCCATTAAACAAAGAAACCATCAAAAAAGAGAGTGTGAATTCTACAGGATTTAAATTTAAGGCTGAAAAGTCTATCAAATCAATATGTATTCAAAAACAAACACATATCAACTACTATAAAATGAAAATTTGAAATAATGTATTTGGTATAAGGCATTTATCCAAACAGATCAGTAAATGTGTGTAACCAAAATGAACACAGAAAATAACAAAATCCGTTTTCATTTGATGAGGAAAATGATCAAAGCAGCTGTGAATGTTTTTTACTCTTCAGTTAATATAAATTAAACAAAAAAAAAAAAAAAATTGTAAGCAATATAGATACAAATAAGTACAGTATAATCTTGACTTTTTTTTTTTTAGTTTATTTTCACAGATTTGATTATTTGAAAGTTTGCCATTAAATGAAAAAAAATTTTTTCAGTTTTACAGCCGAAGAAAATTACAAAAAACACACGACAACTTGAAGACAGAAAACTTAAAAAGATTTTTTTGTGAGTTATTGTCAGTGGTATAAAGATTTGAGGTTTGTGGGTGGAGGCTAGAGATATTTGTGATTTTTCCAATTTTCAGAGGCTTGTACCCTCAAAACCCTTGTAAATTTGGAAAACTGAATATAAAAGCTTAATTTTGATCTTATAACCTTAAAATTTTGTCAAGAAAATATATAAAGATCCAGCAGTAACTATTTATAAGTATTGTTGTATGTCTTATGTTTCTTATATTTGTAGAGAAGAGGAAAATCTCGTATTTTGTTTTGGCGCGCTATTTAATTCAACACTGAATTTCACCCAATCAGGATGACATATCCTATTCAGCCCGGACCTTCATTTCCGGCTAGCAAAACGGGTGAGCGGCCAAACACACTCTCTTCGGCTTGAGACGGCGATCAGAACGGACGTGTCTCTGGTCGCCCCTGCTTAGCGATGCTTTTTAGCTAAACAAGCCACCCAGTGTGGACATATCACTGTGGCTTTAACCCTAGCAGCAGCAACATGGACACTCAGCGAGGGAACCATCTAATTTATGGATTCCTCGCGTCTAATATATTTTAGACCAAGGAATCCCAGTTGAATATGAATTAGATACGTTCAGCATGCCTTCCACAAGCACCACAAAAATTTACTATGTCGATCCGAGCGCCACTTCGCTCTCGACACACCTAGCTCTCATTTCACCTCTGGTCCACATAATGGAGATAACGCCTACTCTTCACAAATACCAGACACACAAAACTACACGGTGGCCTTGAATACTTCCCTCACACGTCCAACGACACGCTGCCATCCAACATCCCGCTAAGCTATCGCGTCTCCAAAACCAACAAGCCTAAATACCACGAGTCTTGCAGCACCAAGAACAAACCGCCTCAAAGCTGCAAATAAAAAACTTTCGTTGTTGTGTTACTAAAGAAAAGTCTCGTAATTCATTTCTGTTGCCATAAAATTTATAGTGTTAGGGAAATTAACTAATTCCCTCAACACACGCTATATATTAATTATTTCATAGTCATTTTTTTGTTGAACATATATACTGATATTACTTTATCTGAATGTGTGAGGATGAATTTCAAATTGCTATTTCATAATATAATTTATATATGAATTAATAAGAATCAAGTTTTGAAATTGGTATTTTAGGATTAGGAAATTTGATTAAAAACCAAACTGGTTCAAATGCATATAACTAATATATTATAAAAATTGAAATGATAATCACATTACTGGTCATATAATGGAAAATTTGATGTACAGTGAGATACCTATTCAGAGTTTTATATCAGAACTTAATTGTTTGAACTTGAGGAGGATTGTAAGATATCTATCTATCTATCATTGTTTGTGGGGATTTGAACAAGTAGAGAATTTGACAATCATTACTTCATTGCCATTGCTGCCAGGTCTACTCTGACTTGGTGTGGTAGTACCTGTGAGGGTCCCATCTATGCGTTAAATATATCTATTTGAGATGATGTGTAAAATCATTTTGAACTAATATCAACTCAATTGGCTCTTAAAACATTGATATTGCAACAAAATTTGAAGTGTTTACCCATTTGAAATAATTGTGACAACTTATTTTTGTACTGTTTAAAATCATGGTGAAGATATGTTTTAGTCCTGTTGTTGGGTTGGATGAAGTTGGCAGTATACAGTGTTGCTTGTAACCGTGTAATATTACCGGGTCCGAAAATATGACCACTGATATGAATACGTGAAATGTACATAGAATGTTCATACTCATATATATAGAATATAGGAATCCTGAAACATGAAAAACTCTTGACAACTCTCAGTAGTTCAGGCACGAAACTTTATTACCTTTGAGTTAAAGGTTTTTCGACATGAGGAGAGAGAGACACAATCTTTCTATGCTGACTGCTTTTACATTGTCAGCTCTCAACCCAACCATAGCGCACAAATTTGTCTGGCCTTGCCCAGCTCTAAATCTCGACTCTCTCATTCGGAGGCAGGAACTCAACTCTCTGCTTTTTATCAAATCCCCAAATCCTCAGCCCACGCCTCCGGTGCATGACATCACTTACATCCCCTGGTCCCAATTACTATCTGGGGTTTTATTTTGACATCTGTGAATAACGCATCCTCCCCATGCACGCGTGAACACCGGCATTCATGTTTGCACCTAACTAACCCATGCACTGAGCCAAAAGGTTCTCATCCTAACTAAACCAAAAGGCAAGATATACAAAACGAAATCCTTCCACAATTATATTACAATCGAACAGTAACACGGGTGATGCATACATGATGATGTCCATAGGAGTCTATCTGTACTGCTTCTGACTGTCGTTTATATTTCTTCTGCTTGTGTTCTGCATGGTTATATTTGCATAGTACATGCATGAGTGTGCAAATATCCATATCTATTAGCCTGCAGTGTCATGTTAAAACATCCCAGAATAACATTCTTCCAGCCACCACACAAGTGCATATAACTGGAGACTATAATTTTTAAACTGATATTGGCCTAAAATAACCCAACAAGGTTACAATGTTTTAAAACCTATCATCCAACCAACCAACCAACCAACCAGCCAACCAGCCATAATTCTTGCATTCAATAATCTGTTATCAAAACCATTTGCAAGTTCAAAATCATAATAATGATAAATCTTTGTTGAATTATCAAAGTAAAATTTGATTTATTTTTGTATATATATGTATTTTTAAAAAAATAACGGGAAAAGAGCTGGAAAATTTGATAAGAATATGAAGAACAGAGAAACTTTAGTTGTAGCACTTTCCTCTTCCCCTCCTTTAGTCATGAGACAGAAACATTTTTGAGAAAATCTGTTTTCCAAAAAGTGGCAGTGATGGTTAAAATAGTTTGGAATATATGTGAAATGGTGAGCAAAGACTTGGCATTTTGAAAAACTAAAAAATAGCTCAGATTTAAACAACTAAACAGTAATATCAGTTATAAGCCAATCAAAATCCAAAATTGTAGTTTAAGTAATGAATAAAGATTTAAATCCAACAGGTTTCGAAAAAAGGTGACTGTTGGACGAAGTTAAAACTTAGTAAGTTTAAAATTGGAATGTTTTAATATTTTTTTATGACCCACCTAAGAGACCGTTTCCTTATGAGAGTACAAGGTCACATCAGTGACAGGAGCACTGATAATAATTAACAACTGGGTCTGGTATAGCCACAATATACTATAAATCCAAATCAATGTGGGACCCAGGCAACAGGTCAGGGCATTATGGTTAGCAGGTGCTCCCTTGATAGCCAACATAGGGGACCTGTAAGTATCCTGTGAATGTTAGCTGTTCTAATTTAAGGTCTTCAAACAACTGTTATATAGTCATCTACATCATCATTCAGCATCACAATGACACAATATCAAAGACAGATGCATGAAGGAAAACGCAGGAAGAAACAACGCAAGAAGACTTCTTTAGAAAAATATTTACCTCTCAATTTATTGCAAGGGTTCGAAAGGGTTGTTCAAGGGTTTGCATGTGAGAGGGTGCTGGAGACTGAACATAAACTTCATATTTTGACCCCACTGTTATGACCGTCACGTTGTGTCTTTCTTGTTCTCTTAGATGCTCAACCAGAGGTCTTGGGGTCCACTGCTGGATGCTGGCTTTCTTTATTGCATCTTATCAGCATCTTTTCTGGACCCCTAACTCCATCGGGGGTTTTCCGAGGACCCTCTCGGTCGGGTGTGGCCTTCCCTACCACATTTGGTCTCTAACTCTCTGGAAGTCTACTGGCAACTGCTCTGGGACCCGAACTCAACTGAGTTAAATAATAATTCAACGCCCACACGATCGCCCACTGGATCTTTGAAATCGAATGTTTAATCGTCATCAAGCGGAAATAACTGTCATGCAGTTCAGAGGTTACTCTCTTCCGGTGCATCAGTCTGTATTGGAATAGCATTTTTGGGCCGGGTCGAAGGTCAAAATATAGCACAACAACCTAAACAACTACTCCACTGAGAGACACCAAAGGAAAATATGGACTAGAGAAGTCAACAAAACTGTACTTAACTGTTATTTTAATCCTACACAAAGAGGCTTTTGAAAAAGAATGATAGAAATTTGAGAAGAATCCACTTGATTTAATACAACAAACCAAAGGCTTGCTAAGCAAGCTAGAATGATATTACAGAAAGGGTGGAAGCCCAGTCAGCTGGGGCATTTCTGCAAAGGGGTAAAACTCTCTCAACGAGTGTCCTGAATATTACACAAAACAATCTGATGGTGAAGCTACAGTAATGCTGGAACTTTGGGGAATGTAGAGTACCCCTTTATTGCCACCACTCTCAGGTCCACTCTGGCCCTGGGTGGTAGCACCTGATAGGGTACTATCTATAGGTCAAATAGAACTAAACTATATACTTGTGCTAAACAGAATTGTTTGAAATAGAACTGTTTATATGTATAAAAATTGATTTGATATTAAATAACCTACAATGGTTGATATGCCATAAAACCAAACCAAACAAACAGAAAGGTTGGTTTTGAGATACAAGAAATATGTAGACAAATAGAAAATGAAAAATATGAACATGACCTCTCAACCTGAATCAGAATTCTAAATACTGAAAAGCAAAAGCTACCAAACCAAATTGAAGCACAAAGTACTGAAAACTAAAAAACATAGACCTCAGCACCACAAAAAAATGTTAACACAAGAACACAAAATAAAAGTAGAGTTAATAAAGAAAATCATGACTAAATAGAAAACTAAATTACCATCCCTCAGGAACAAAGACTGGAAAACAGTTAAGGTAGAAACAGAAAAAGATAAATAGATTATTAACAAATATTCCTATGGGCAACATCACTGAACTAAACAAGTAATGTCTGAAGGAGCAAACAAGTCTGTGATAAAATTGGTGTTCCCCTATGAGAGCCAAAAAGAAATATAAAACCTGGATTGGAAATTTGGCAAGAAATACAGTTAAAGAAATTGTGACAACAAGCAAAATTACAAAGGAAGGAAAAGCATGTAAGGATATGTTGGGATGAAAACAGTGGACAAGTCTGACAATACAACTTGAAGAGATGAATGAAAAAATATTCAAGGAAAAATGGAGACTTAAAAGACATTGAGACTGGATCAAGTAATTCAATCATCATCATGTTGCACTGTGAGCATGGATCTCTCTGAACCTCTCTCACCACCCATCTCTATCGTCTATCGCTCCAGGCTACATCCTGTATTGGCACAGAGCTGTTGTGTATAGGTTATAGCTGGTCGTCCTGTCTTTGCTCATCCATGTGAAGGGGTCCACAGGAGTATGTCGCTTATGAGCATGTCCTTACTTCTCTAGTCGTGTCGCACATGTCTGGTTTGTCTAACTTGGATAGTTTTCATGATGGGTGGAAGGTGGCCATATAGCTGCTGTTTTGTAGGGTGTTGCCTTCAGGACTTGCTCAGTATTGCTTGCAGTATTCTTGTGTAATTGCTGTGAAGCTTTTTCTCCATATGTTTTGTTAGCGTCCATATAGTGCATCCATATAGAAGTATCGACATGACCATTGCTGGGAAGAAACTGCATTTCATTTTATCTGTCAGGTCTGACTTCCATATAACTGATAGCCTATCGATAGCAGTCTATGCCTTTGCTAGCCACATGTTGATGTCTTTCTTGGTTGATAAGACACTGCTTCCTAGGTAGGTGAACTTGTCCACTAGTTTCAGAGAATGACCATTTAGTGTGGAGATGTCGCCTCTTTGATTAAAGCACATGTATTCTGTCGTGTCTGTGTTAACATGGTGGCCTATGCCAGCAGCTGTTTGTTCCTGACTATGTAGCACAGTTTCGACTTGAGCAGGTGTATTTGCCAGAAGCACTATGTCATTGGTGTAGTCCATGTCTGTAATTGTTTGTGCGGGGTATCTTTTGCTTCTTTCCTTTGTTAGCTTGAAACAATAATCTTTCATTATATCAATAGACATTCTAAGCATGTAGTCTAGGCAGATGATAAACAGGTATTGGGCTAATGTGTCTCCTTGCAGCACACCTGCTACAATGTCAAAGTAGTCTGTGTCTCCATCTGGGGAGTGGGCTTTTACTTTCGTGTTTTTATATAGCATTATTATGGCTATGATGGTTTCTTTGGGTAGTCCATAAGCGAGTAGTATTTGCTCCATCTTCCCTCTGTGTATGGAGTCAAAGGTCTTGGAGAAGTTAACAAATAATATTGTGCCTCAAGGGTTTTTGCTGGTACACCTTCAAGAATTTGATGGATAGTCAAAATTTGTGATGTTGTGGATCGATTTCTCTGAAAGCCATTTTGATTCTTCCTAAGAATGTTGCCAATTTTGGGTTCTATGTGGTTGCATAGTAGAGCATTGTATATCTTGGCCGCTATGGATGTAAGGGTTATACTTTGGTAGTTCTTGGCTATTCTGAGGTCACCCTTCTTAGAGAAGGGGAGGATGCATTCCTTTGTCCATCTGTCTTTTGTGTTTTGGTTATATACAGCATTATAGTGTCTGAGCAGTATGTCATCGAATTCCTTGGTCTTCTGTACTTCTGGGGTTATTTCATCAAACCCTGTTGGTTTCCTATTTTTAATTTTTCTTACTACTGAGTTGAGTTCTTTTTGTGTAACCTGTCCTAGTTTGATGTCTAGTTGATTATTAATTATTTTCAAGATTGGTTCATGTATAAAGTAATTTAATCAAGACAGAATAATCCAAAATAATGAGAGAAAATTCTATCAACAGGTTTTTGAGTAAAATATGGGAGTAGAAAGAATATAAAAGAATGATTGGATAAATAACATGGAAAAAGATTTACAAAGACTTGAAGATGGATTTGAGTTGGACATAAACCTGGAATCTCTCAGAGCAACTCTCAAAAAAGTGCCGAATTAGAAAAACCAGGCCATGATGGTATACATGGATTCTGGTTTAAAAAAGTCATATCCATCCATGACAGACTGGCTCTTGAACTGAAATGGTTCCTAGAAAAAGCAAAAATACTTGAATGGATGGTGCCAGTGGTGTAATGGTTATCCTCACAGGAATTGGACTGGGCGACACGAGTTCAAATCTTCGACGATCTGATTGCATTTCACATAGCACTAATACCCTTGGGAAAGGTATGAATCCAATTATTCTCCCTCCAGCTATGGGGAAATAGTAGGGCAGACTAGGTTCTTCAGCCTTGGTGGGGCAACTAGTCTAGGAGAAGGAAAACTCTGAATTCAAACCTGTTAAACTCCGCTTAAAAAATTGACCTTGTGTCATATCCTGCCCGAGCGGAGGGGTTGGGTAAATATGAAGAATACTTGAATGGATGACTTAAATGAAAAGTATTCTGATCCATGAAGATCCCCAAAAGGAAACGATCTCCAACAACTATAGACCAATAATATATCTACCTATGATGTGAAAAATCCTAACCACACAGATAAGGGAGACCTATAACTTGCTTTTGTAACTTTCTAGAAAAACAGAAAGGAAAGCTAGGGCAGAATAAGAGGAACAGGCAACTTACAGTTCATTCATCAGCAGATACTCAAGGAATACAAAGTGAGGTGGAAAAATGTAGCCATGGTATGGATTGACAACAAAAAGGCCAATGATATGAGCCTGCAAACTTGGATAATAAATGTCTGTAAATGAAGAAAATATCCAACAAAATCATAAGTTTCATCTCAGAAGCCATGAAAAACTGGAAAGGGTAATTGAGAGCAGGAGGAAAAACATTAGCAGAGGTAAAAATCTAGAGAGGCATCTTCCAGGGAGATGTACTTTTGTCATTACTATTTGTATTAGCAATGATGTTATTCAATTACATACTTAGGAAATGCACTTAAGGCAACAAATTTAGAAAATCAAAAGAAAAGATGAATCACCTTATGTACACAGATGATGTTAAACTGTTTGTAAAAAATCAAAAAAATTGGAAACCGTGATACAAATCATAAGAATATACAGCCAGGATATAGGGTAGGAATTTGGCATAAAAAATGTGGCATACTCTTAATGAAAAGTATAAAAAGACAAGAGAAAATTACAGGTATTTGGGATTGCTGGAAAGAAAAATAAGATTATGTCAGAGGAATGAGAAAACATCTCAAAACCAATAAGTAGATGTTGCAAACTACTGCAATAGAGTTATAAGACTAGACATGAAAGGGTGGGGAAGGTGATTCACTGGGAATTGTATGAGAAATTTAAATTTGACCATACTATGAAATGGTAAATGCATTAACCAGAATCTGTCCTAAAGAATGTGATGCATAAAATTCTATGGGATTTTTGGATACAAACAGATTACCTTATCCTGGCCAGAAGACTAGACCTACTGATAATTTAAAAAAAAAAGGAAAACTTGTTGTATAGTGTACATATTTTTATTTTTTAAGTAGAGGAATTAATATTGTGAACTGAATTACCACAACCAGAAAATCCGGCAAACACTTACGCACGACATACAGAACACTGAACAGCTGTTTTGACCTTATAAGGTCTCATCAGTGTATAATGTGGCCCTGGGAGGTGACCATGTCCTCTGGAAAGAGTATGGATATAACTTGCAAGACACATTTAGGTTATTTGGCTGTGCAATTACCATGTATAGTTGATTTGGCATCATTTGTGTGCGATATGAACTGGTGGCTCAGTTGTAGAGTTTCGGCACTGTAATCTGTGGTCGCTGTGGTGGAGATCACGGTATTCACTGCTGATAAGACCTAATAAGGTCGAAACAGCTTTTCAGTGTTCCCATATATCGTGCGTAGGTGTTTGGTGGATTTTCTGGTCGTGGTAATTCAATTGTTGTATAGTGTATTTTGTTATCCCAGTGAACTACAGAAGAAAAATCAAAGAAAGCAAAAAGAGAGACAAGAACTTAGACCTTGCAAGAGAACTAAGAATGTTGTGGAACTTGAGGGTGATGGTAATACTAATTGTAATTGTCACACTTAGAACAGTCTGAGACTTGGAAAGGGGACTGGAAAAGATGGAAATTGGAGGACAGATTGAGACCATCCAAGCTACAGCATTGTTGAGATTGGCCAGAATACTTAGCAGATTTGCTGTTACTCAGACATCAGTGAAAAACCTTCAGCTAATGCTGGTGTGAAAATCTTATAAGATGTATTATAATAATAATAGAAATAATAATAAATGAAAAAGAACTCTAACCTCTTATACTAACTATTAGAATCTACATCCATTATATAGGAATGGAATTTTGGATTGAAAAATATGTCACATGTACAAGGAAAAAGAGAAACAATGGAAAGAATAGAACTGTCCTATCCAAAAAACATGGAGAAAAAGAAAATGATGAATACCTTGGAATATCAGAAGTGGACACTATCAAGAAAACAGATAAAAGAAAAAGTAAGAAAGGAGTTCTTCAGAAGAATAAAATTCTTCTTGAAATAAAACTCTTGTAGGAATCTCATTGAAAGAATAAATGTCTGGATATGGAACTGCAAAATACACTGGTCTTTTCTTAAAATGAACAAGAAAGATGAACCAAAGAACAAAGAAATTTATAATGATTCACAAAGCCTTACAAAGATGACATAGACATACATTTTAAGAAAAGAAAGAGCACATCGACTCACCAGCACTGAGGATTCTGTAGATGCAACAATTCAGGGACTCAAGAAATGTATAAAAATGAATGAAAAAGGACTTACAAGGTGTATAATAATAATAATAATAAGAAGAAAACAGCAGAAACAGCAAAATCATCGTAAATGACTTGTTAGAAACAGCAATATCATCGCAAATGACTCAAGGACAAACACTAAAACAACAAAATTTAGAAAACAAAAATGGGAAGAAAAACAACTGTATTGATATTTCAAGCGACAAACAAGTGAAATCTCACATGAGAAGACTTGGAAATGGCTAAAAAAGGAAAACTTTTAGAGAGAAACTGAATCTCTTCTCATAGCAGCACAAAAAAAAAACATCATAAGGACCAACTATGTCAAAGCAAAAATAGATGACACAACAAAATAGCAGATGTAGATTATGTGGTGAGAGAGATGAAACAATTAATCACTAAATAAGTGAAAGCAGCAATTAGAGCAAAAAGAGTATAAGAGTAGACATGACTGGGTGAGGAAGGGGATCCACTGGGAATTGAGCAAGAAATTTTGATTTGACCATATGAACAAGTGGCATATGCTCAACCATTAGCAAAAAAAGATAACTGGTCAAAAAGTGGACTTTGCCATGCTAGTGGACTACAGAGTAAAAATGAAAGAAAGCCAAAAGGGAGATAAGTACCTTGACCTTGCCAGAGAACTTAAAAAACTACAGAACATGAAAGTGACGGTGATACCAATTGTAATTGATGCGCTTGGAACAATTGATAAAGGCAATGGAAGACTCAGAAACCAGAGGAGAAGTAGAGACCATCCAGACCTCAGATTATTAAGATTGGCCAGAATTCTGAGAAGAGTCTTGGAAACTTTAGGAGACTTGCTGTCACTCAGACTCAAGTAAAAGACCATCAACTAATGCTGGTGTGAAAACCTCTCAAGGAATAAAATAATAATAATAATAATGGTGATGTTTAACATAAAACGATTGTTAGTACTTACGAATTGTGTTTTATCAGTCTGAATTTATTCTTGCATAATCATATATCACAAATTGTGTTGTGAATTTTCATGTTTTATTGATGATGAAAAATGTCTTTCTGGAAATTTTGATTTGTAACATAGACAATGTACAAATCAGTTGTTTATTTAATGGAGAATGTAACAAGAAAGTATGTATAAATGGAAATCAAATTGACTGATGACATGTTGAAAAAAAAAAAACCAAAAAGAAAAATAACTCGACCCCCCAAAAAAAATCATCCTCTTGTCTGATAGAGCAAATAGAAATTTATTGGTGAAGTATTTGTTCTTTAAAATGCCATTATTCATTTAAATGTGAAAAACATTTTTCTAGATGAAAGCCTAGAAATTTCATCAGTCTTTCAATTCATCTCACGTTTTTGATGTTTTCATATTTGTAAAACAGTTTCAGTTTGGTGATTATTATCAACTGGTGACAAAAAAATAAAAATGTTTAGTGATTATTATTATTATTATTATTATTAATATTAACCTGTGACAAAATTTTTTACTCCAGTCGCGCTATTACGTTCACTTTTGGGCAAATACCCTTGGGAAAGGTATGAACCCCCTTATCCTCCCAGCTATGGGTTAAATAGTACTACTACTGTTCTTCTTGGAGAATGGCTTCGGCATTTAATAACCAAAAAGAGTTGATATGCCATCAAACAAAGAAACCAAACCAAACCAAAAAATATTAGGTCATTATTATCAATTTGTACTGGACATTGGCATAATGGTTAGAGTGCTTGCCAATGTCCCAGGAGACCTGGGTTCAATCCTAGGTTGAGTCGTACCAAAGACTCAAAAAATTATACTTGATGCCTCCTTGCTCAACACTCAGCATTATAAGGTACAGATCAAGGACAAAGTGGAGCAATCCAGGAAAAGGAGTAGTGCCTTCCCTTACACCTTGGTGTAGTAGCTATTGAAAAGGGAGCCTTTGGGTCACCCTTGACTATGGTCGTCAACTTTTATTATCAACTTGAGACTAAAAAATAAAAATGTTTGGTGATTATAATTATTATTATTATTATAAACCTGTGACAAAAAATATTTGGTGATTACTCTTGACCTGTGACAAAATATTTGATGATTATACATGGTGCATTCAATAAGTTTCCAGGTTTTTTTGTACAGGCATTTAAAATTGTCGCAAACTCTTGAAAATTCTCTATGTTATTGCTATATATTTTATGAGATGACTGACCAATTTTTATGATTTCAGGTTCAAATGAACAGCTACCGCAGCAATTGGAATACACCCTACTAAATCCTGATTGTCATAGCTGGTAAATTTCAAAAATGCAATCTGGATGTGAGGACACTTTAGAAGAACGATATGCAATAAAATTGTGTTTTAAACTTGGAAAAAATGCCACAGAAACGTATGAAATGCTTCAGACTACTTTTGGACTATCTTGCATGAATTGAGCATGAGTTTTTGAGTGGCATAAGAGATTCAAGGAAGGCAGGGAGTCTGTAAGGGATGATGAGAGGTGTGGGAGGAGTAAGGAAGTCAATACACCAGAGTTGATTGGCCAAAGGGTTAGGGTTAGGCTTAGGGTTACTATGTTGAGGTTTTAAGAGAGTTCAGGAAGAGATTCCGTCGGAAGAGACCAGCACTCTTCAAATCGGGTCATTGGCATTTCCACCAAAACAATGCACCAGTCCATCCTTGTCACAGACTATTTGACCAAGATGGGCATCAAGACTTCCATGGGGCCTACCAGAAGTTGTTGGAATGGTACAACAAGTGCATTGCAGCTTGAGGAGATTACTTTGAAAGGGACTAGAGTTTCATGTGTGTACTATCAATAAAAGTGCCCATACGAAAAAGTCTGGAAACTTATTTTATGATCCTTGTAATTAACCTGTGAAAAAAAATAGGTGATTATTATTGACCTGTGACAAATAAAATATTAGATAATTATTACCGGGCCATTTGCTTAATGAGTAGAGTGTTTGCAATGGACTGGGAGACCTGGGTTCAATCCCAGGGTGAGTCATACCAAAGACTCAAGAAATGGTACTTGATGCCGCCTTGCTTAACACTCAGCATTATAAGGTAAGGAGGTGCCCATGGTGTAATGGCTATCGTCGTAGGAATTGGACACGACAATACGAGTTCAAATCCTGGACGAGACTGATTGCATTTCACATTGCACTAATACCCTTGGGAAAGGTATGAATCCAATTATTCTCCCTCCAGCTATGGGTAAATAGTAGGACAGATTAGGTTCTTCAGCCTTGGTGAGGCAACTAGTCTAGGAGAAGGAAAACTCTGAATTCAAACCTGTTAAACTCCGCTTAAAAATTGACCTTTTATCATATCCTGCCCGAGCAGGGGTTGGTAAATATGATAAGGTAAGGATCAAGGGTAAAGTGGAGTTATCCAGGGAATGGAGTAGCACCCTTCCTAACACTTTGGTGTAGTAGCTATTTAAAAGGGAACCTTTGGGTCACCCTCGACCAAGGTCACCAACTTTACTTTTACTTTCTTATTGGTTTGTTTTCTTTTGTTTAATGGCATATCAACCTTTGTAGGTTATTTAATGCCAAAGCCATTCTCCTAGAAGAACAGTAGTGGTACTATTTAACCCATAGCTTGGATACTTTATCATTGGCCTGTGACAAATAAAATATTTGGTGATAATATTTAACCTGAGAAAATTGTATGGTTTGATAAGCATGCATGAGGTGTTCTAAAAGGTATTGACACTGAAGCTGTTTTTACCAAGATAGATTTGAATCATAAATAGAACCATTTCTTCAAGATATTTCCTTCAGCATTCAGCACACCTATTCCAGTAAATTTTTCATTGGTCAAAGTACTTCTGAAACTTATTTTTTTTTTATGTTGTGAACCTCCACCATTGTATTTTTTTAATGTTCTTCACAACCTCATGTCTTGAGCCATATTTTTGTGTCTTGAGATGAATTTTTAGTGGTAGAAACAAGAAAAATTTGCTTAGAACATGATCTGGAAATTAGAGTGCTGCACTTGTATAATCACCCCCAAACTTTCTAGAAAAGTGTATTGATAATTGGCATCACTTTATTATATAATTTGCTGAGTTGTGTATATATCTTCATTTAAATTTTAGAACTTAAAAAAAGATTAAAGATTTAGTCTTAATTAAAAATTAATTATCCGTTTGGTTGTTTTGTTTGGTTGTTTTGTTTTACGGTGTATCAACCCTTTTTGGGTCATTTAACACCAAAAAGTTTCTAACAATTCAGTTTAGTAAAAATACAGTATTTTTGTTTGCACACAGTTAAATGTAAAAAACTGTTCTATTTTAAACAATTCAGCTAAGCATAAACACACAGTTTAGTTCTATTTGACCATTGATAGGACCCTATCAGGTTCTACCACTTTAGGTTAGAGTGGACCTGGGAGTGATATCAATGAAGAGGTACACCTCGTTCCTCAAAGCTCCAGCATTACTGAAGCCTCACCATCAGATTGTTTAGTGTCATATCCAGGACACTTGTTGGGGGAGTCTTACCCCTCTGCAGAGAAGCAGACAGCGTATTCTATAGCCTCAACTGACTGGGCCATTGACTGATTTATTTTGATGAATCCATCTGGGGGTTTTGTTATGTCTAGTGGTTAGGGAATTGTATATGTTTATATTTACATTTTTTGTGTAGTTCCTTATGAGTTTTCTGCACAGAATTATGATATCAGGTATTCCAATCTAATACAAATAATTTTCAATCTAATGTATTTGACCTATAGAGGATTATACAATATTTAATTTTATATAGGGTGTCTCAATATTCGTGGGAGCGATGTGACTGCTAATAACTCTACTACTAATAATGTTGTGTTCTTTTTTGTTTCAGATTTGAAAATGCTATACTATAACAACTATTAATCCTTGATCACAATACCTTGGACAAAAGAAGAAAAAATACTTTGTGTCACAACTTATTTGGCGACAGCATCATTCAAAACTGTGCAAGCAAAATTTTGCTGCAAGTTTAACTTTAACAATTATTCCCAGAAAAGCCAAATTTATCATTGTGTACCCAAATTTCAAGCCACAGGGTCAGTAAAAACCTCAATAAGTAGGTAGAAAATCCCAGATCTGACAGGAAGATGATTGCAAGATGTCCTGACAATGTGGATGCATTGAGAGATTCTATTGGAAGGAGTCTGAAAAAGGTTCTCTGCAGACATTCTCAAGAATGTGTTCTTTCATGTGCACTGTAGGATAAAGTCAATCAATTTCTGCTCTTGTCATCTGGTTTGTCCTTTCTGAAGTGATATGATTGCTTTTTAATACTCAAATGAAAGATGAATTGATGCAATAGGAATTATCAGATTAATGAGTTTAATCTATTTTGATGTACAATACAAAACATATATTGAATAAAGGGACATCGTTGCTAATGTGCTGGACTGTGACATTGTAGTATGTGAGTTCAAACTCCAGTTGCACTGTTATGTTCATTTTCAGATGATTACTTTTGGGAATGGTATGAACTTCCTTCCCCACTCAGTTATGGGTTAAATAGAAGCACTGCTATTTTCTACAAAGACATTAAGTAACACATGAAGATTGATATTCCATTAAAAAAGAAACCAAACCAAACCAAATGGAAGAAATTAAAGTACCAAAAAGAATATTTTACACAATTAAAATTTCATAATGAATAACATTTTTCATAAAAGTAATTTCTCTTTTAATGCCTTGACTTTCTTCAGCATTAGATTGCTTAACTTTCACTTTCACTTTAACATTAAAGATTTATAAAAAAAATTATTCTTAGAATTTAAACAAATCTTGAGAACTTGTAAGTAAGTGTTGATATGCATAGACTTTCATTATGTTTCACTATCTTTAACTGAATTAGTATGTTATCCGGTTGAATTTAGACAATATTATCTGATGGTAGAAAAGAATTCAAGGAAAACTGGATTTATGCCTTCTTCATGATCATCTGTGGTGATTTTATTTGCTAATCATTTTTCTTATTTCCATGACATGAAACTCGTTTTTTCTCTCTTTCTGTTTACTTACATATCTATCTCTTTCTATATCTATCTATCTATCTATCTATCTATCTATCTATCTATCTATCTATCCCAGTTAGTTGGGGCTGTAGAATATGCTGACTGGCATCTCTGCAGAGGAGCAAGAGTGTCCTGATATGACACTAAACCATCTGATGGTGAGGCTTCAGTCCTGGAGTCTTCAAAAATGGGGAGTACCCTTTTATTGCCATTACTCCCAGCTCCACTCTGATGCAGAGTCATAGTATTTGTTTGAGTCCCATCTGATTAATTATTTCACTGTATACAAATAACTGATGTAAAATTGAATTGTAAGTGTTATATCGCAATACTTGAAACAATTTAACTGTGTGCAAATAAAACCATTAGTGTTTATTAGCAATACTTTAAACCATTCAACTGTGTGCAAACAAATTAATACTAAATAGAATTATTTGTGTTAGGAATATTTGAAACCATTTAACTGTGAGCAAATAAATGATTAATATTAAATAGAATTATTAGTGTTAGATAGCAATACTTGAAATCATTTCACTGTGTGCAAACAAATGAATTCTGGCTTGTTTAAAATGTTACCTACAAACTATTCATTAACAAATTATATATATATATATATATATATATATATATATATAACCAGGATTTAGCATTAAATAACCCATAAAGGTTGATATGCCAGAAACCAACCAACCAACTAACCTATCTATTTGTTTCTTTTGTTAAGTATAGCTGAACTTTATGAAATTCAAATGATAAAGTACTCGTTAGTGACAAATCTAGCATTGCTGTTGTAAATTTGCGAGAGAGAGAGAGAGAGAGAGAGAGAGAAGCTGGCTGGAACAGGTGTTGCAGTAAAGTCATCATGATGTGCTAAGAACTAATTTAGTATAATGGTTATCATCATTTGAAATGTAATCAATAAGCCAAGCTTACAGCTGAGACTGTTTGCACTTCACTTTGTCTGATTGCCTGTGAGAAAAGGCATGCAAGCATCTCTGCCCTCACTAGAGTGTAAATAGTAGGGCAGACTGGTTTCTTTAGCCTTCTTTCTTTAGCAACCAGTCTTGGACAAGGAAAACTCTGAATTCAGACCAGCTTTACTCCACTTAAAAATTGACCTTATGTCACATCCTGCCCATGGTGGGGTGGTTAGGTAAATACATACATGCAGGGGTATGAGGGTGCAGTTAATTTTCACTGAACTTCCTCCTGAGTGTGATACATGCTGGATCTCAAAGATCAAAGTAGGTACAATAAGATTATCATCATCATCATGTCGTGCCACTAGCACGGATATCCCTGGCCTTCTCTCGCCACTTTTCCCCATCGTTCATCGCCTCTGGCAGGTCTTCAGGGCTACATTCTGTATCCTCACATAGCTGCTGAATGTATGTTCGTGCTGGTCGTCCTGCTTTTGCCTGGCCATATGTGGGGGTCCATAAGAGTACATCACTTATGAGCTCATCCCTGCTTCTCCAGCACTGTCCTGCATGTCTGGTTCATCTAACTTGGATAGTTTTTGTGATAGGAGGCAATTGGCTGTATAGTTGGTGTCTTGTGGGGTGTTGCCGCCACGACTTGTTCAAGATTGCTCGCAGCATTCTTGTGTAATTGCCTTCTAGCTTTTTCTCCAGCCGTTTTGTTAGCGTCCATGTAGTGCATTCATATAGCAGTATCGATATGACAGCTGCCTGGAAGAAACTGCGTTTCATTTTATCGGTTAGGTCTGATTTCCATATGATCGATAGCCTATTGATAGCTGTCCATGCCTTCGTTAACTGCATGTCGATGTCTTTTTTGGTTGATGAGATACTGCTTCCTAGGTAAGTGAATTTGTCTACTAGTTTAAGAGGAGTTTCGTCTAGTGTGGAGATGTCACCTGTTTGATTTTGTCACCTTTACATTGCAATTCTCATATCATTATTGTATGATTAGATAGGTCTCCAAGGATAAGAGCTGTGAGTTCAAATCTTGTCAGAAATGTATTCCTTATTTCCGATCCATACTGCTCATTAAAAGTCACATAATAATCTCCTGAGAGTTACAATAAAAAGCAAAAAAATTAAAATAAAAGAAATACAACTCAAAAGTATATACTTATCAAAAATCCTTAATCTAAGAAATTTCATTGATGAATTGGTTTATTTTAAAGGAATGTCATCTTGTCCCAGGTTATTTTAATCCGAGAGGTTAAGGAATCAAATTCATTGTATATTTACATTTTGTGTCATTTCTTAAGAGGATTTTGTTTTGTACACTGTCCTATTGAATACAAATAAATTTTTAATGGATCTATTTGACCTATAGATGGGGCTCTAACAGTTACTACCACGCTGGGTTAGAGCGGAACTGGGAGTAATGGCTATGAAAGGGTATTCCACACTCCTCAGACCTCCAGAACTGGAGCCTCACCATCAGATACTGTTAAGTGTCATAGCCTGGAACACTCCATTTTAGTGGAGGGGGTCTACTCCCTCTGCAGAGGATACAGTGGGCATACTCTAAGCTTGCCAGTAGAGCTTAAGAAATTTTAATTATATTACATGGAATACTGCAAGTGTATGAAAACAAAGATGGCCAAATATTGGTATTCAAGGAAAATAAAGAATAAGACTATATAATTAGGTTTGAATGACTCCTGATTATAATTACTATTACTATCATGGAAGTGCTTGTTGTGTAATGGTTACCATCATAGTAAGTGGACATGGTGAACCAAGATCGAATTGTGGACATGGCTGTCTGAATTTCACATAGTGCTAATACCCTTGGAAAAGATCTCATTGGGTGCCCCATTCACATGGCCTTGTGCTACATCTAAGCAAAAAGCTTAGTAAATTTCTACTATTCTCCCTCCAGCTATGAGTAAATAGGGCATAATGGGCTCTTTAGCCTTGGTATGACAACTGGTCTGGAAGAAGTAAAACTCTAAATTCAGACCCATTCAATTCCCCTTAAAAATTGACCTTGTATTGCATCCTGCTTGTGTGAAACAGTTGGGTAAGTATATATTCTCTTTGAATAGAGGAATAAAAAATTATAAGATATATCACTATTTTTTTTTAAAAAAGAAAGTCTGTTAAAATATAAAGCCCAATTCATTGAGCACTCGTAAGGGAATATAATGAAAAGCTTGTTTGTCATCATCTTTGTGTAACATGGGACCAACCTGTTGTGTTTTAAAGAAAGGAGTCCGCAGAAAAAGAAATACTCAAACTTGAAGGTTAGGGAAGAAAATATAGAAGTCGTTTATTATTCACTTATTGCAACTTGAAAAGTTTGTTTTGTTACGTTCTTCTTCTCCCTTCCTCTTGGTAGTGACGGCGGGTGTTGGTAAGAGCTGGCTGTTGACACACGCCTGACAGATGGGTCGTAGCAGACTGGGTAGGACGGGTCGGGGCCTCGGAACCTTTGACGTGCCTGTTTTGAAAGCTGCCTTCAACTCTCCCAAAATCTCGTGACTTTTCTTATATAGAGATTTTGGGGAACAAATCGAAGATCCCCGAATGTTCAATGTCACCAGTGAAACTGTCATGAAACACGTGATAATTCATCTGTGATTATTTTAAAATCACATCTAATTTTGCAGGTCATTCTGCCCGCACGCACTAGTCTCGTGACACCTTCACTGATTGACTACAGCCGATGCGCTCGTGTGCTCTCAACGACAGCGTCCGTCCATAATATTACATTTGTTTAGTACTTTAAAAAAAAAGGAAAAAAAAAGTTTAAAAGTTGTTGAGTACTTCTAAAAAAAGAAAAGTAAAAAAGAAAAGTAAAGTTGACGAAAATAAACTTTGGTACAAAGTTACAGTTGTAAAGCACCTTGAAGGAATTCTACTAACTGACAATAGTTTATATGACAAACACATGAACTTTTACTTTATGGCAAGTATTAAAGAACATGTTATTTTACTATAAAAATGAAATTTTTTTCATTGGTGTGTATGAGTAACTAGAATTTGCAGTTCTATCGCAATTCAGATAATACAAATTTTCAAGACACCCTTGCAGCATCTGTGGACCCCTGTAGATGATTTTGCGGACCCCCTGTAGTCCCCTGATCACAGTTTTAAAACCACTGACTTAAAGACCTTGTTATGACAGAGAATTGTAGATTCAAAACCAAGCTCATCTCAATAACTGCTTCACTCTTTTAAGTTGCCTTTTTGCCATAGTTTAAGAAGGCTTCGTATAACTTTCCATCTAAATTATAGTCTTTTGTTATGCTTCAGTTATTTAAGCAAAATAATGAGTAAAAAAATAAGAAGAAAAGTCTTGTAGTGTAACAGTATATAAACATTACTATGGATATACAAGGGGGATCCATAAATCTGTTGGTTAATAATTATCAGTTGAATTTGGAGGGCCCAGAGGTGTTCTGGTTATTGTGGTAGGAAATGGACACGGCGACACGAGTTCAAATCCTGAATGAAACTGATTGCATTTCAAAAAGTACTTAAACCCTTGGGAAAGGTATGAATCCTCTTATTCTCCCTCCAGTAATGAGTAAATAGAAGGGCACACTGGATTCTTCAATCTTGGTTAGGCAGCCAGTCTAGGAGAATCCAAATCTGTAAGATTCCACTTAAAAATTGACCCTGTGTCACATTTTGCCCAGGCGTAGGGGTTGGTAAATACATATTAGTTGAGTTTTGATTCAAAATTTTTATGATATAATATTCTATCTATGTGATTAATATACACCTCTGAACAAAAGGCTTGGTCAAAGAAGGGGAATATGTTGAAAAAATAAAACCTTTTTTCATCATTAATCTACTTACCTGTATATTATATGATTTGTAATTCAGATGTTATTCTGTGACTTTTTCTGAATAACTTCCTGTTGTACTCCCTACATAATGGACTTGCCCTCCCCCATAAATACATGTCAACGAGAATGTAAGACGAGTGGTGCACCAAATTAGCATGACACAATCACATGTGATACCATTTGCATAGTGGACCGATAGTCACTACCCCACTGGACTCTCAGCTTCCTACCAACTAACTACTATATAACTTGGTTCACTTGTATCTTGTTTCTGTTACTTGAATATATGTTTTTCTATCAAACCTTTTGTGTTCCCCGTGTCTTTCTTTGGTCAGCATCACAACACTTCCCATCTTCAAGACTTAATGTATATTTTCTTTGTAATTTGTATATTTGATGATGAAAGCAGATTTTAGATTTTATTTGTTATCTTGGTGATAGGTTATAAATATTAGATGTATGCTGCAAAATCAATCAATTTGTATTGAAAACATTTGGAAGATTTGATAAACAAAATACAGAATTGTATTTTTATTAAACATATAGATATAGGAAAACTGACAACTAAAAGGCAAAAATCTCTTACTCTCTCCTCTCTATCTCTCTCTCTCTATATATATATATATATAATTATATATATGTATACAAGGTGTTTCAGAAAATTTGTAATCATTTCAGAATGTAATTATTTTACCAATTCTTGTTTATATGATCTTAAATTCTAAGAGCCCAGTCAGCTGGAGCTGTAGAATACACTGATTGTATCACTGCAGAGAGGTAAGACTCTGCCAAGGAGTGTCTTAGATATGACATTAAACAATCTGATGGTGAGACTCCAGTAATGCTGGATCTTTGGGGAATGTGGAGTAACCCTTTATTGCTATTGCTCCTAAGTCCACACTGGCTGGGAGTAGTAGTACTTGATAGGGTCCTATCTATGGATCAAATAGAACTGTTTGACATTTAAACTGAGTGCAAACAAATGACTTATACTAAATTGAATTTCTAGAAGTAGAACTGTTTGATCATTTAACTGTGTGTAAACAGTTAACTGAATTGTTAGTGATACATAGCAATACTTGGAACCAATTAACTTTGTTGAATTCTGTTTACAAATCATATATAATATATTTGTAAAAATTAGATTTGGCATTAAATAACCAATAATAGTTGATATGCCACAAAACCAAACCAAACCAAACCAGACCAAAATCAAATTTTAACAGCATGTTTAGAAACAATTCAAAATTCTGTGTTTAAGATTTTTCTTTTTGGATACAGAAATGCCATTCATTGGGAAAGAAAAACGCATTTAAACACAAAAAATAGAACCTTGAGTGGTTCCTGCACATATTGTTAACTTTGAGATCATTTGGACTAGAATTGGTCAAGTTATTAGATTACAAACTAGCATCAGTTTTTCTGAAACTCTCTCTCTCTTTATATATATATATATATATATATAATAAAATAAAATTGTACAATAAGAATAAAAGACGTTAAAATGCAAATAAGGAAAGTATATAAAAATCTTCTTGATATTACTCTGCCAGTGCCTACCTAAAACTTAAAATATCCAGATTAAGTAGTCTTGAAGGTTGTTACTGAATGTTTCATGTGGATCACACACACACACACACACACACACACACACACACACACACACACACATGTATATATATTTATAATAATAGAAAAAAATAAAATTGTACAGTAAGAATAAAAGAAGATAAAATGCAAATAAGAAAATTATATAAAACTCTTTGTGATGTTACGATTAAAGTTTCGTGAGGATCACTTTATTATCAAATCAAAATGAGAAAATTTTAAGAATCAAACATATTTACATGAGGAATTTTTCATGTGACATAATGTTTGTTCACATGACATGCACATGGATAAAAAAAATCATAATTCATTGACTTAAGAAATATGAACTGTTAAAAATACAGGAAAATAAATTATGGAATCAGTCAGGTGATAAATGACACAGAGGAAATTTATTAATACGTCTACACTTAGAAACCAGTTCACTTGATATATATTTACATTAATAGTCAGATTGCAGTTAAAATCATTATTTGAAATCCTAAAAAATGTCTAAAAGCTGCTGGTCATTAGAAGCTTATAGTATAACTGTTTCATAAATAGTCTATTAATAATCGGAGAATTGTTATTTAATTTGGGCAACTTCCAGTTATATTAAAATCTTGTGATAGCTGGTTTTAAACATTTTTTACTGCAATTAAAAAAAAGCGATTTTAATAAAAGTCTGGATATCCCAGCAATTTTGAAAAAACAATTTAAGTTGCATTTGCATTTTTTATTCTTATCTATTTTACATTGTAAATATACTGGCCCAAGGGTCAAGTTGGTAGAGTGTTCACCCATGGGGTTCAATCCCAGTCATGCTGAAGACTCAAAAAATAGTACTTGATGCTGCCTTGCTTAACACTCAGCCTTATAAGGTATGGATCAAGAGTAAAGTGGTGCAATCCAAGGAAAGGAGTAGTACCTTCCTCTTCATATTGGTGTAGTAGCTAATGAAAAGGGAGCCTTTGGGTCACCCTTGACTTGGGTTGTCAACTTTTCTTACTTTTATATATCTATATAATTAAGCTCAACGTCTGTGTGTTAGTACATCTAAAGAGAATAGAAGATACATAAAAAAAGTATGTATTCTCATGTAAAATTTTATGAGAAAGACAATTGTTATGTTTTGACCTTTTGACCCGGCCAAAAATGCCATTCAAGATGATGCACCAGAAGGAAGTGACAATTCTAATGGCAGTTATGAGAGGAAATCGCGTGGGCGGAAATTGGCTGATGAAATGGGACGAGTTAAGAAAAATTCCATTATACTCTCATAGACTGACACACCGGAAAAGAGTGACCTCTGAACTGCATGACAGTTATTTCCGCACGATGACGATCACCCAGGTCATTCCAAAGATAGCGGAAGTGACACATCCCGATTGCCAGATATCGGAAGAAATTGCGGAGGCGTGGAGGCGTGTCCATATCACCGCGTGGGAGTTTGAAGGTAATATAAGGCCGACGAATTGAACAGAAGAGTACAGTTGAGTAGAGTTGGAGAAGGAGATAGACAGGATGTTGTAAGGAAAGCCAGCACCCTGCAGAATGGACTCCGGGGCTCCGGTTGAGCAGCCCTGGAGAACGAGAAAGACACAACACTGACGGCCATAACTTCGGGGTCAAAATATTTCAATTATGTTCAATCTCCAGCTCCCTCTCACATGCAAACCTTGAGTAACCCTTTTCGAACCCTTGCAATAAAGTGAGAGGTAAATATTTTTATAAAGAAGTCTTCCTGCGTCTTTTTGCGTGCGTCTTTATTATTGTGTCGTTATGATACGGCACATGAGAATATAACACAATGAGCTACATAAAATTTACTTTTCAGGCCGATTAGTGAGTTTTTACAGCGGGCAAACTCCTCCAGTGAAAATTCATATACTTACAATTTCAATGAAAATAAAAATCATAATTACTAGACACTAAGTAAACTTGATTTCCAAAATTTCATCATCTTAGAATAATATTTAGCCCTTCTAATGAGGTTTATAACACGGCATAGAACCCCTCTGAAAGTAGAAATACATCCAGTTTTCATGGAAGATACATAAAAACAAAGTATGTATCCTAATGTAAAATTTTATAAGAAAGACAATGAATTACATGAAATTCACTTTCCAGTGCAATTAGGTGGGTTAAAGGGAGTAAATGCCCCTGTTAAAAATTCAGATACCTCTGATTTTAATGAAAGTAAAATCATATTGCTGATGTTTACAGGAAGTCAGGATCTTTATCTGGGAATGTGTACTGATTTGATTACTGGCAATTGGCAAAAGTGCTAAATCACATATTTCAAGTGTTAACTGATTTGATAAATCATTATGTTTCAGAGTTTTAATGTTGTAGGGGTTTAAGAAAACAAAAATGCTACAGAAACAAGTAAAAGAATTTCTAGTTTTTATAGCCAAGGTGTATTTTTTGACAGCCAAATTCAAAACTTATTTTCAAAGTTTCATTTTGGTGATATGTCATTGAGAGATGAATCCAGATGAGACCACTCATCATAACTTGATTCAAATACTTTAAGAGGATTAGTGAAATTTAATACTTGCAAAACTACTTGGGGATTAGTGCTTGACCTCTGCAGATCCCAATCCATAACCTGCTACCACTTGAAAAAACATAGGAAGAGTCAGCAAGCTAGGTATTTATATTCTTCATACTCTTAATGAGAAAAATTAGGAGGGTCCATAGTGCAGGTTTTCTTTCAAGGTAAAGAAATGACTTGTTTCTTGAGAATATCATTACAGCTGATAATGAATGGGTGCTTTATGACATTGTTCACACAGCAGGTAGTGGATTGAAAAGGATGACTCTCTGCAACCCACCCTGGGGTCAAAGAAAAGTTATGCTGAGTATATGTTAGGATCACTGCAGTATTATTCATTTTGAGTTTTTTAGAAAATGCTCTTCACTTGTCACTTTGAGAAACATTCTGCAAGAATCATGCAGGAAAAAATATTGGATTTAGGGTGGTCTGTTCTATGTCATCCATTAGACCTTGGACTAAGTGATTTCCATTTTTGCATTCTCAACAAAATGGTCTGAATGACCAAAAATTTTCACTCTAGAAGATCAGGTGAAAACATTTGTGGGAAACTTGAGCTCAAAACCAGCTGAATTTTACTTGAGAATAATCAACCTGATAAATGGCAAGAGGTAATTCAAAATAATGACAAGGGTACTATTGACTATAATTAATTCATTGTTGAATTATTCATGAATAAATCATGCTTTACTCAAATAGAAATTATTAATGACTTCACCCAATATATATATATATATATATATATATATATATGAAGATCTTGTGGTATGCACAGAATTTAGATATTGCTTTAAAAAGCAAGTGCATGGTATTAGGAATGTTTTAAAATCATAAAAATGAATTAAAATCCTTAAAAAGGGAGCCCTTTCTTTTGGTCATTTCTCTTCTGAGAATTGTCAATGAGAATCGATTTTGTACTAGAGGAAGTAAGCATGGGATTGTAACCAAAAGAAAATCCAGAAGTGGGTGAAGAAAAAAATATAACACACACACACACACATGTACACATAAATATATGTGTAAATGTTACACACACAGATTCATATAAATATACATATAGAAGTAAATAATGGAAAGGAATCAGAAAATAAGGAGAAAAATTGAAAAACAAAGTAATCCAAAAAGTGATGAATTTATTACAAAGAAAAGTCAATGTTAAAACGTTTAGGTTTTAATAAACCTTCATCAGGACTTTAAAATAGTAAAACAAGTGTTGTTATAACAAACATTAAGCAACCAACGCTGTTATATCAGCACTTGTTTCACCATTTTAAAGTCCTGATGAAGGTTCATTAAAACCGAAATGTTTTAATGTCAACTTTCTTTTGTAATAAATTTATCACTTTTTGGATTACTTTGTTTTTCAAATTTTCTCTCTCTCTCTCTCTCTCTCTATATATATATATATATATATATATATATATCAGTAATATCCAGTCAGTGTCTGAAGACAGTTGGTGTGGATTATTCGTATATAGAATATATGAGGAATATCATATAAATCTATGTGAATGCTCGATGTATAGCTATTGTCACATATCTTTTTCCTTCCAAGTTTATTTCACACAACTCGCATACAGAGCATATACAGTGCTATTAGAAGGAAACTCAAACCTGGTTAGATTGTCATTATAAATTCATTTCATTGGAGAATATCATTATACTCTCCATCTCATCCAATGACCGTAGATATTTAACTTGAGGTTGAAAAAGTTAAACATGTATAGTCATCTGATGAGATGGAGAGTATAATCAGATTTCCAAGTGAAATAAGTTGATAATGACAATTTAACAAGGTCTGAGTTTCCTTCTAATTGCACTAAATAATAATAATAATAATAAAGATGGTGTAAAACTCTCTTTTGGTTCAGGTACAAAACTTTTATTTACCTTTTTGAGTTAAAGGTTTTTCGACATGAGGAGAGAGAGACACACAATTTCTTTCTATCCTGACTTTTCCATTGGACTCCACCATGTGCGGCACATTTCGTAGACCCAAACTGGTCTCGCCTCGACGAGGTCTAAAAATCAACTTGCCCCGTCTAAGTCCGAAACTCAACTAACCCATGCACTAACAAACCCATTAAAGGTTCTCAGCCTAACTAAATCGAAAGGCAAGATATATTAAACGAAAAATGATAATATAAAAAAAATCCCTCCGCAATTATATTACACTGTCGGTGTATGGCTTTCAGTCACAGTACATGATATTACTCAATGGAACCACTTGTAGAGTAAGAAGGACTTGAAGAAAAAAATTATCATATTTCCATCTGATATCTGTATGATCCTCATGAACCATAAACTGATTTAAAGAGTTCATAAATTAGATATTTTAGGTCTTCAACTTGTTTTACAATTGAATCATTGGTCATTTTTATGCACTTTTCTTATTTGTATTTCTTTTATTATATATTGGGGAAAAACAGTTAAAAAACAAAGAAAATGACCACTTCCTCTGTGTGTACAAGCAAGTGAAGTCATCAAAATTTGTAGAAATAATAAAAAATAATTCAGTTTTTTACACTGTTTTTTTCCAATACTGTACATATTTCTTCGAAAGAATTGAGCACTCTGGTAGCCAATAGGGTATTAGAATGCAAACAAACGGACGCTGCTGCTGTTGTTACATAGATACCTTAAAAATTCCCTTAGCCAACGTAGTCCGCTTGTTGGCCGAGTGGTCTGAGACTTAGTCTAACGAAAAGTTGGATGGGTTTCGATCCCGGCTTCGAGCGTCTTGCGTGTCTACCCACACTGAAGAGTTCTGATAGAACGAAACAGTCTGTCTGTGGATGACAATATATATATATATATATATATATATATTACACTACCAACAATGTTTGCTTCATTATGGATATACAACTAATCCAGATTTAAAACCTCTAATAAAAGGAAATGTTGTAGGAAAACAACAGATATTCCAAATTTCTCTATGTTTTTGACAGAAAGTATTTCAGATAATGAAACAGAATTTTACTGGATTTTAAAGAAAAAATAATATCTTAATTATGCCCGTGAAAATGATCAAGAATGAGCAAAAGTATATAGGAATCAAATTTTTACAATTTTTATATAAAAGAAACTAAATCTAAAATATATTTTAAGATTGCATGAAAAAATGATTTAAAAAATTGGTAAAAAGAACATTGCCAGTGGTTTTTATGAAATATGATTAAGAGAAAGATATATATATATATATATATATATATATATATTTTTTTTTTAAAATGAGTTGGTCCACAAAGAGATTTGTATTTTTTAGGATTTATTGATCTATTTTGTTCTTACATACGTGTATGTTTCCTGCTTGTTGCTTTCATCAGAAAATATATATGGCACAATGCCTTATTAATAGGGTATTCAATGAAACTTGAGCTCATTAGCGTTTGCAGTATGAATGGTTTTCAGTTGGTTATGGGTTTTTCTTAAGGTCACTCCTCTCTTTTTCTTAGAGTGTGCTTACCTTAGCCTGCTTTACCCCTTATTGGTCTTTGATATTTGATGTCTATTTTGTTGTTGTTGTTGTTGTGTTTGTGTGTGTGTGTGTTGAAGTGGTTTTGGATTTCCCTTACAGATATTTTTTCTATGCTTGTGTCTTGCAATTTTTTTGGTGTGTGTGTGTGTGTGGTTATAAATTTACTGGTAATTATTTTTTATTAATAATTTTTGTGTGCGTATATATATATATACATACTTATGTATGTTTGTGTCCACTTGTATGAGTGTGTATGGTTCATGTTTTATTCAACTTTGGCTAAAATTCATCAATAATTTTTTTTCCTTTATTTGAAGTAGCATGTAGTCATTAGTTTGGTATATGGGCATTATTTTAAATTCACCTTGACTACATTTATATAGGTGTTTCAATACATCTAATTTTCTAATTTCTGTTATTCTAATATTGCTCTTGTGAAGTGATATTCTTGTATTTAGGTCCTGTGTTGACCCCATGTATATTTCTTTGCACTTGCTACATTCCATTATGTAGACTACGTTTTTTATGTTGTGGCTTATGTCTTTATTTATTTTGAATTTTGTTTCCGGGTTTTTAAAGGTATAGGATTTCCCTTTGATAATTATATCCCATATTTTACATTGTTTATTACTGCATTTGGTAACTCCTCGTGTTGTGTTTTCTCCGAATGTAGAAGAGGTGAGTATTCTTTTAAGATTTTTGGGTTGTCTCTGGCTTTTAAAGATTTTTTTTGTTGTGTCTAGTATTTCTTTGATTTTGTCTGTTTTTTTTTTAGTTCTTCTAGATTTTCTGTTATTTCTGTGAATAGTTCTGGGTTGTTTTTGTTGTAGGTTGCGATGTATACGAGGAGGTTCTTATCACTTATACAGCCTAGCTCTCATTACAGAGAAATGAGAAATCCTGTTTAGTTTATTTAAATATAAAACTATTTTTTATTTATCTTGTTTTTTTTTCAATTCCTATTTGGTATGTGAGAAAATCTTGGAAGTCTCTTAGTGTAGAAGTCACTACTCTAACGTTCAGAATAAACAACAAGAACAACACTTGCTGGTTGAACAGCCTCAGTTGGCAAACAAAAAGTAAAATGGGCGCTAAACCAATACCAAACCTGTAACATTAAGCAAGCCAGGGTATACACACTAATATACCTATTCACTGGACCAGCAACCAATCACCGTCCAGAGAACAGAATTTGCCACTCGAGAGCAATGGAATGCCCAAATGTCCATATAATCTTGCCTCAAGCCGTAGCATTGCTCTTTTACGCAAACGAGTATTTACTCACTGCTAACGAGCATTACAAACGAATTCCAACACTTCATTGACATTTTAAATCATTATCATCTATCTTGGAGAAATCAGATAATCTGAAACATTAACATATAAATCAGTGTATATAATAATGTATAATCTTGGAAAATTATGACACTGTAGGGTTAGTGAGTGAATGTATTTATTTTCCCCAACTGTTTAGTTTAAAGGTTTAGTATTCCCCACAAGTTTAATGTTGAGGAGAGTGTTTTAGAAAAAAGGTTGATAGGGCATAATATAGGCACATGGATAAAGTGGTAAATGAAGGAAGATATGCAATAAATGAGTAAAAGATATGAAACAAATAAAGGTTGTAAAACGGCGTGGATAAAATGAACATTTAAACAAGGCGACGAACAAAAACAAATCTATATTCTATAACAATAAAACTTACATTGATACATAAAAGAAATTACTAACTCTACTAACAAAATAATAGTGTGTGTATATGAGTGAGTGTGTGTGTGTGTCTAACACAACTAAGCTACAAAAGAATTACATGTTAAAATGTCCTTTTTTTATGGTTAGAAACAGGCAGTTTCACTGAGACTGGAAAGCTTCTCATAGTCATTGTATATGAATGTCTGCGAGGCCCATCCATAGTGTTGCTTTTCTCTCCTGTTGATTCATGCTGAAGGGAGTGTGTTGCTGCTGCGAAGAAATTTGGTCAAAGAGAACAAGGGTGTTTGAAGACGACGTATTTATAGAAAATACGCGTCTTGTAGGTGGCTCAAAAACGCAGGACTTGAATTTACGCGCGGACCTAGTTTTAAACATGTCACGTGGTCCTCCTGGCCAATGGTTTCCCGAGACTGAATATGTGAGCGTCCGCCATCTTTGTGGGAACAAGTGGCATACCGCCCAAAATAATTTCTTGGAGTGTAAAGTCCTATAACACTTCTACCTTAATATCAAATAATCATCTTCCCTATAAAATTAAGATACTGTAATTCTTCACGGAAAATTTTGCGCACATATAAGTAGTTTAAATTGATAGAATTTTTCAACTTATTCTTGAGTATAGATGTCAGCTCCATAATTTGAGTTACCTTTCCAAATTGTGACTCTTATTCATAGCTGTATAAAATTCACCAATTGTTCTTTGAATAGAATTTGTTTTCTTTTCATTGTTCGAAAGAATTCATTTTTCCCTCAAAAAGAAATGAACTGTCCTGTTAGGGAGGCTTAGAATACACTGACTGTATTCCCTGCAGAGGAGTAAGACCCCCTAAAAAGTGTGTCCTGAGTATGATAATTAGCAACAACGACACGCGGTTAACGAAGGCATGGACAGCTATCGATAAGCTATCGATCATATGGAAGTCAGACCTGACCGATAAAAGGAAACGTAGTTTCTTCCAAGCAGCGGTCGTGTCGATACTGCTATACGGATGCACTACTTGGACGCTAACAAAACGGCTGGAGAAAAAGCTAGACGGCAACTACACAAGAATGCTACGTACAATATTGAACAAGTCTTGGAGGCAACCCCCCACAAAGCACCAACTATACGGCCACCTACCTCCCATCACGAAAACTATCCAAGTTAGACGAACCAGATACGCAGGACACTGCTGGAGAAGCAAGGACGAGCTCATAAGTGATTTATTCCTATTGGCCCCCACATATGGCCAAGCAAAAGCAGGACGACCAGCTCAAACATACATTCAGCAGCTATGTGAGGATACAGGATGTAGCCCTGAAGACCTGCCAGAGGCGATAAACGATAGGGAGGAGTGGCGAGAGAGGGTCAGGGATATCCGTGCTGGCGGCACAACATGATGATGATGATGAATAGTGAGGCTCCAGTCCTGGAAATCTGGGAGTATGGAATACCACTTGATTGTCATTACTTCCAGTTCCACTCTGATCTGGAGTGATAATACCTGTTAAGGTCTGATCTACAGGTCAAATAGATCTGTTTAAGAATTATTTGTATTTGTCAGGAGCACTTGATGCCATATAACTGTAAATTATTTGTATTAAATATAGTTAGCTTAGCTTATTGACAGCTGTCCATGCCTTCGTTAACCTCGTGTCGATGTCTTTTTCAGTTGATGAGATGCTGCTTCCTAGGTAAGTGAATTTGTCTACTAGTTTAAGAGGGGTTCCGTCTAGAGTGGAGATGTCACCCGTTTGATTAAAGCACATATATTCCATTTTGTGTGCATTGACATAGAGGCCTATGCCTACGGCTGCTCGTTCCAACCAATAAAATGAAACGCAGTTTCTTCCAGGCAGCAGTCGCATCGATACTGCTATATGGATGCACTACATGGATTCTAACAAAATGGCTGGAGAAGAAGCTAGACGGCAATTACACAAGAATGCTGCGAGCAATCTTGAACAAGTCCTGGCGGCAACATCCCACAAGACACCAAATGTACGGCCACCTGCCAACTATCACGAAAACTATTAAAATTAGATGAACCAGACATGCAGAACACTGCTGGAGAAGCAGGGATGCACTCATAAGTGATGTACTCTTATGGACCCCCACATATAGCCGAGCAAAAGCAGGACGACCAGCACGAATATACATTCAGCAACTATGTGAGGATACGGAATGTAGTCCAAAAGACCTGCCAGATCGATGAACGATAGGGAAAAGTGGCGAGAGAGGGTCAGGGATATCCGTGCTACCAGCACGACATGATGATGATGATGATGATGGAATATAGTTACTGGAGGTGAGTTGTCTGAATTTCTAAGATGAAGTTTGATGATTTTTATCATTCAAGGTTTTCGGACTGTTGTCTTCATCTTTATTGCTATATTCACAATGTTTCAGTTGATGTGTCCTTTGGCCTTCTTCAAATGTTTCTTGTCGAGCTCAGAAGCCAACATGGAACTTTAAACCACATCCTTTATTTAATTCATTTCTTTACCTGAGCTCATATTATGGTTTTTTTTTTTTTTTATAAGAGCTCAAGTAAAAAATCATATGTAACAGTAGTAATCAAAGTGATGGAAGAACATTAAGATTATAAGTCCCCAAAATTTACACTGAATTGTCCTGCTGAACACATTGCATAATGGTTATAGGCATTGGTTCTCTAAACTTCTAAAAGAAACAATCATCTGGAGGTTGCAGGTTCAATCCTGACTGCAGGTGAGTAACAATACAGGAATACTTAACATTTGTGCATAGTTATGGTTAATGGAATCAAAGCAAGTGATGTGGTTTGAAGTTCTGTATAGGTTCCCATGTTCAACAAGAAACACTTGAACAAGGCCGAAGGACACATCAACCAAAACATAGCAATAAAGATGAAGACAATTGTCCAAAAACCCTGAATGATAACAATTACATAAAGTTATAATTGTTTACTAAGAATTATTATTAGTTGCTTGAAGTCAAAAAACTGTGTGCAAACAAATGACTGTTATTAAATAGGAATAATTATCTAAAACTATATAATTATTAGCATTAGATAGGAATACTTGAAACCATACAACATTGTGAAAATTATTTGTATTAGATAGAAATACTTGATTGGTTTGGTTTGGTTTTATGACATATCAACCATTGTAGGTTATTTAATGTATATTACACATATATATTGAATGTAAAAATATATTAGATATATAATTTCAAAACACATTTTGTTGAGAACATTTTTAAATGAGCCTGAGCTCAATTTTTTGCACACAGCTAAATGGTTTCACTTATTTCTATCTAATAGGAATTTCTATTTACTCTTAATCATTTGCTTCTACACAGTTGAATATATTCAAGTATTGCTATCAAACACTAATAATTCAACAAAACATCAGACATTTGTTTATACACAGTTAAATGACAAACAATTCTGTTTCAAGCAATTCAGTTTAGCATTGGTCATTTGTTTGCACTCATTTTAAATGTCAAAGTACAGAGTTTAAATGCTAAACATTTCTATTTGACCCATAGATAGGACCCTATCTAGTGCTACCACTCCAGGCCAGAGTGAACCTGGGAGCAATGGCACTGAAGGAGTACTCCTTGTTCTTCAAAGCTCCAGCATTACTGAAGCCTCACCATCAGATTGTTTATTGTCATACCCAGAAAACTCTTTGGAGGGAACTTACCCCTTGGCAGAGATGTATTTAATGCATTCTACAGCCCCAGCTGACTGAGCCAAAGGACACTCATTGGGGGAGTCTTACCACTCTGCAGAGATGCATTTGGTGTATTCTACAGGCCCAACCAAATGGGCCAGGAATACTTGATATCACATAACTATGTGCAAAGGACTTAAGAAAAAACTACACAAAAAATGTAAATATATGTGTATAATACATACAAATACCTAACCTTGAGGAATAAAATAATCCCAGTAGTTGGCATGTCATTAAAATCGATTAATCAATCAAAAGAAATATAATATGTAAGAAATATACAAATATTTGTTCTTGAAAAGAGATCTCCCAGAAAAATGAAATTCTTATCTTTTGTGGTTTTATAATATCTGATCATCTGTTCAATAAAATTTTGTTGCTCACAAAATATGATGAACACGAATTTGTTTTGTGGTAACAAGTGTAGAGTAATTAAAAGTGTCCTTTTGTTGCCTCTTGTGATAAGACAGGTGATGCATTTTTGAACACACCTATTTCATAATTCATACTGATAGAGGAGATCAGAAAATCTTGCATATGTTAAGAAAACAAAAAGAGAATACAGGAAGAATTAAAAACAAATACATACAAACCCCCAAAACAAAAGAATGGAATCAAAGAAATTTCTGTAGAAACACATTAGAACTTAAAATGGTTTTGATGAGAGTCTGAGACTGATATTCAAAGGTGTCTCTCATACCAAAGATAAGATTAAGGAATTTTGCTCAAAGAAGAATGTCTGGAATATTTTGATAAAAAAAAGTAGAAATTAGTTATTCACAATGCATAGAAAAACAGGGGCTGTGAGAGACATCAAAGGGAAATAACTGATCTTTGTGAAAGAATGTTGACAGATGAAAATGAAACATAGGCCTACAGCAAGATTGTTTGCACGATTCAAAATTGATAACGGACTTCTGAGGCCTTGTCTATAACTGACTCTTACACCTGTTCTCCCATTGAAGGTTTTAATTAAAAACATTTTTCTTTTTAAAGTTCACTTTTAGTTAATAATTCATATTGGATTTCCCAGAGTTGTCTGGAGAGAAATTTATTTCTTTTTAAATACATTTATTTAAATATTTTAATAATAGGTTTTGGAATATTCAGGGGAAAATGCTTGAGGGCCTTTGTTTTTTTGCTTTTTTGTTTTGTTTTTTTAGCTGTGTGAAATTTGAGATTTAAGAAAAATGCATTATATACATGAAAGACCAGAATCTGCTTCTAGAAATAATAATGTTGTTATCTTGACTTGATTTGTTATTAGATGAAACATTGTTCAAAGATTATTAATTTTTGACTAGTACTTCTTTCTTTGTAATTTTAGTTGCAATGTTCAATTTCCACTATTTGCAAGATGTTGGTTGACTATCTGAATAGTTAAGGTGAAAAGTAAATAAAATTAAGATGATGGAGATATGACTTAAAAACTGATTATGGATACTTCAAGAAAGTTGTGATTTCTCCTTAACTGTAAAGTAAAGTTGAAGACCGTAGTTGAGGGCAACCAGAAGGCTCCCTTTTCAATAGTTATAACACTGAGGTGTAGGGAAGGGCACTACTCCTTTCCTCGAATTGCTCCACTTTACCCTTGATACGTACCTTATATTGCTGAGTGTTAAGCATGGTGGTATCAAGTACCATTTTTAAAGTCTTTGGTATGACACGACCTGGGATTGAACCCAGGTCTCCTGGACCATAGGCGAACTCACTACCCACTAGGCCAATGAGATGATTTCCTTAACTGTAAAATAATAAATAAATCGATGTGTTAAGTTTTTATGATACTACATTCACAAAAGAGGCATGCTAAGCAAAATCGTCATCGTCACAGGAAATGGAATCATCAAACAGAGTTCAAATTCTGGACTAGATGGTTTGTATCTTTCTTTGTGCTAATGCCCTTGCAAAAGGCATGAATCCATCTCTGCTTTCCCCGGCTATGGAAAGATAGTAGAGTTGACATGTTTTTTTAGCCTTGATTAGGTGACCTTTCTAGGTAAAGGAAAACTGAATTATAACTAGCTTTACTGCACTTAAAAATTGATCTTGTGTCACATTTTGCTCATGGTGGAGGGGTTGGGTAAAAACATTCACTTAAGATAAGTCTTGATTACTTTAGATATTACTATTGTATACAAGACTCAAGTTAATAATTTTTATACCTCTGTAAAAGAAAATTCCAATGTAGTATTGTTTAATTTTAATAAGTTAATCAACCAGTTTGAGTTGTCAAAATGAGAAATTTCTTTGTTCTTGAAATGGTTGACAAGATAAATTGTGAGAAATTCCTTTATCTAGGGTTTTCCGCCTCTGGTAGTGAATAAAAAAAAAGATTGAAAATATTTTATTCATGGTATTGAAAGTAGTGAAAGTAATTATTATCTTGGAGCATGTGATGAGTGACTTTGTGAACAGAATGTCATATAATGATATTCCCAATTCCAAGTGGTTAAAAAAAAGATTATCACACACACTAAGAATAAATGAAAATAATTGATTGGTTTGGTTTGGTTTGTTTGGTTTTATGGCATATCAACCTTTGTAGGTTATTTAATGCCAAATCCATTTTTATGTAAATAATCTGTTCTATTGAAAACAGTTCAGTTTAGCATAAGTACACAGTTCAATTATCAAAAACATTTCCATTTCAAACTATTTCAGCAGTTATATGTAATAATTCAGTTAAGTGTAAATACAGTTTTAATGTCAAAAAACAGTTCTATTTGAAATAATTCAGTTAAGCATAAGCACGCAGTTTAAGTGTAAGTACGGTTTAATTGTCAAAAACGTTTCTATTTCAAGCAATTTAGTTTACTCAATTCATTTTAGCATAAGTACGCTGTTAGTTCTATTCAACCCATAGATAGGTCCCTATCAGGTGCTACCACTCCGGGCCAGAGTGAACCTGGGGGCAATGGCAATGAAGGGGTACTCCGCATTCCCCAAAGCTCCAGCATTGCTGGAACCTCACCATCAGATTGTTTAATGTCATATCCAGGACACTCGTTGGGGTGGGGTCTTACGCCTCTGCAGAGGTGCAGTCAGTGTATTCTACAGCCCCAGCTGACTGGGCAATACACAGAGTTAAATGTTAAACAGTTTTATTTCAGATAATTCAGTTCAGCATAAGTACACAGTTTAGATGCCAAAAACAGTTCTATTTCGAGCAATTCAGTTCAGCACTAGTACGCAGTTCCAATGTCAAAACAGTTCCATTTTAAACAATTCAGTTTAGCATAAATACGCAGTTTAAATGCAAAAATCATTATAGTGAAAGAAGCACGGTTTTGTTCTATTTAACCCATAGATAGGACCCTTATCACGTGCTACCACTCCGGGCCAGAGTGGACCTGGGAGCAATGACAATGAAGGGGTACTCCGCATTCCCCAAAGCTCCAGCATTGCTGGAACCTCACCATCAGATTGTTTAGTGTGATATCCAGGACACTCGTTGGGGGGGGGTCTTACCCCTCTGCAGAGAAGCAGTTGGTGTATTCTACACGCACTAGCCGACTGGGCAAATATATGGGTGGGTTTTGTCTTTATAAAACACAACATTTTCAACAATTTCATTCACTGAATATCAATGACCAAGATTTCTTTTTTTTGTTGCATTTTTGTCTCTTTAAATGAAATACCAAAAAATTAGAAACAACAATCAGATGATGTTTGATTCCATTTTTCACTTGAATATGGTACTGACTCTACTACAAAGTAGTGTTTTGTCTCAACCTTTTTTTTACATTGCTATGTAACTTTGCTAACAAAAAAAAGGATGAGATGTTAGGTTAAATCAAAAAAATATTATCTAAATCTTTTTTCTCACCGATTCACTATATTTTCAAAGTTCTTGATCGAAATTTATGAGATTTAATGATGAAATTTGCTCTACACAGTGTAACACTGACAGTTTTGACCTTGTGAATAACTGTTTGGACTCTGTTACATGTTCTCTCAATGCAATTGTTTTTTTAAAAACATTTTTTAACTTGCAGTTAAAAACTACTTTAAAGGCAAGTTAGTTGAAAAGATTCATTTTGAACTTTCTGTGATGTCCCTATTTGATCTTTATTAAAGTAAAATTTACATTTGAAGATAAAAATCACTAACATGATTAAGAGGTTGAATGGATTAGAAACAAAAAAAAAATGATTTGATTTTAGTTGCTTGTTGTTGATACTCAAGAAAAAGTACTAAACACTAAAACATTCTTAACAGAAGATGCTGAAAAGTTATCTGACCAACCAATAAGTGAATGATGTTTTTTTGACAATAATTATTTGTGTATAATATGCCCTCTAACTTTGGACTTAGAAATATTGGTAAAAAAATTCTCATGTTTAAAACATGCTGACTTTTTTAATACTTGTAGCAATTAAATTTAACCTAAATTTACCATTTGTTCAACTTTTTTTTGGTTTGTACTAAACCTGACATGAGTATAATGGTTAGTGTTTGCCAATGGCCAGGGAGACCTTGGTTCAATAGCAGGTCAAGTCATACCAAAGACTCAAAAAATGGTACTTGATGCTACCTTGCTTAACACTCAGCATTATAAGGTAAGGATCAAGGGTAAAGTGGAGCAATCAAGGGAAAGGAGTAGTGCCCTCCACTACACCTTAGTGTTGTAGCTATTGAAAAGGGAGCCTTCGGGTCACACTCGACTAAGGGAGACAACTTTACTTACATCATGCTTTGAAAGACAAAATTTATGTAGAATTTAGGATAAATGCACAAGCATGTTCAACAAAAATGCAATCAGCTTGTTGCAAAAATAAGCACGAATTAGGAGAACCTGGCCACTGGCCTAAAGAGTAAAGTGTTTGCCAATAATCCGGGAGACTGGGTTTCAATCCCAGGTTGAGTCATACCAAAGACTCTAAAAATGGTACTTGATGCCGCCTTGCTTAACACTCAGCATCATAAGGTAAGGATCAAGGGTAAAGTGGAGCAATCCAGGGAAAAGAGTAGCACCTTCCCCTATACATCAATGTAGAAGTTATTGAAAAAGGAACCTTTGGGTCACCCTCGGCTAAAGTTGCCAACTTTACTTTTATTTAGAAGAAAGAATATCATGAACAAACACACATTCTAGTGGATTAAAACACATGATTTTGGACTATAGACATAACTTACTTTAGGTCATCCAGTCCCAAATATGGTGAAGTATGTGGCTGTAAAAGAAATTAATTATATAGTTCATTGTGTGTGCTTAGCAACTTTAACTTTTGAGCTGAAAATTCTGGAAAAAACAGTGTGTTAAAGGAAAGCATATTGTTGCAAGGAAAATAACAGACAAAATTTTAGAGTTAAATTTGTTTATTGCAAAACAAACAGAGGTTACGTGGTGTAGAATTTCTGGATGAGGACAGGAGGTGAATGGGTGAGGGTTCATTCTTTGTCCAGTATACTTGGTGGGAATTCCATGAGAAGAAGGTAGTCTTCTCTCCTCCTCAATGTTGTGTCGTGAATTGCTTTCAAGTCTGTGTGTGCCTCTTTTTTTTAGCTCTGCTGGGGAAAGAATCAGCTCTAGAAGGATTTGGGAGGAAGGTTTCTGATTTGTTAAAAAAAGATTTTTTTTGTGTTTATTTTTATATTTTAACCAGATGGACGTGTGGAGATTACCTGTGCAGTGGAGATTACCTGCACAGCGAAGATTACCTGCACAGTGATGTGTTTTATTCATTTTGTAATAAGTTAATGTTCAGACAACATCTGGTTAATGTTACCTTTTTTTCAACTGAAACATATAATCTTTGGATTTTCTTCTCAAGTGTTTTGATTTATTTATCTATTTGTTTTGCTGGTGAGAGGGTATTAAATGTGTAAGTAAATCAAAAGAGATTTTGAACGAAATTGCATGACAAGTGCCTCTTATACACAAATGGTTACGGTAGTTTTTATTGAATGCTTTGAAAGGGTTAAATGAATGATGTACTAAGTGTGTTAACATTGTTTCTGTGAAAAAGTGGGTTGTCTCCACTGGTGCCAATTTGTATGACAATGACATGTATGCTATTTGTTGCTGATAAAAATGTATAGACAATGGATGGTGATTATGTGGAAAAATAAGATTTTCTACCTGAAAAAATTGCTCTATCCAAAACAGTTATAATCCACCTTTGTTTCTAGGGAGACTTTCTTTTTGATTTTATGGCATAGTATGTACATTTCACTAGATTATTGTTTCTCAAAGTGGGTTCTGTTGAACCTCAGAACTCCATAAAAAACTTCTGCTGTGCCACAACAAAATGTCTCTTTTAATAAAATTAAATAAAAATATCTTCTAGAGAACAGTAACATCTATTTTCAAAATAATATAAGCCATGTATATCACTGCAAAAAGAAAAAGGTAAAAAAAATTAACTCAAAGATAAAATTTCCTTGTATCAATCAGCTGTTGATAAAATTTTGATAAATTTTTCACAAGAGTTACTAATAGAAATAGAACTGCTTTTTATTTTGTTTCATTTATTCTGTCTAAATGACAGCAAGTCTCTTCGGGTCTTTCGAAATCTAAGTATTCAAGCTGGTATTAAAAGTATTGTTGTGTGGATGGTCTCGAGTCTTCCTCTGATCTCTGCTTCTTTTAATCTCTTTTCCAGGCCTTTAAAGGCCATTCCAAGGGGACAGTCATATTCAATATCTTTTTTCAGCTCTCTAGCAAGATCCAGGTATTTGTCAATGTTTTTGCTTTCTTTTTCACTCTATGGTACACTGAAGCAGCAAAGTCAATGAGTTGGCAAGTAATTTTCTTCTTATTGATTAACACTAGGTCTTGTCTTCTGGCTGGGTGTTTCTATCAATTGTAATTATCTCCCTACAACCTGGGCTAGTCAGCTGGGGCTGCAGAATACACAGACTGCATCTCTTCAGAGGGGTGAGACTCCCCCAATGAGTGTCCTGGATATGGCTCTAAACAATCTTATGGTGAGGCTCCAGTAATGCTGGAGCTTTAGGGAATGTAGAGTACCCCTTTATTGCCATTGCTCCCAGGTCCAATCTGGCTCAGAGTGGTAGCACCTGAAAGAGTCCTATTTATGAGTCAAATAAAACTAAACTGTGTACCTATGTTAAACTGAATTGTTTGACAGAACTATTTTAACATTTAAACTGTGTATTTATGCTAAACTGAATTGTTTGAAATAGAACAGTTTATATGTATAAAGATGGATTTGGCATGAAATAACCTACAATGATTGATATGCCATAAAACCAAACCAAACCCTACAACCTTCACTCTTTAGAAAAGAAGATAAAAAAGAGACTATCATGGCATCTTCAAAATAAATGCACATTTAACTTAATCTCCTCATTTGTACTATATTTTATCTTCCCACATGCTGGGGAACATTCCTTTTCCAGGCCTACTATTTTCTTTAGAATTATCCACATAGCCATAACAGCTAGTATTAGGTGATTTATTTGTATCCCGTATCATTGTAATGGATAACGAGTTGAATAATAGGTTAGAACTTGCAATTAATTGAAGAAGTCTGAGTCAGATAAGCTTGAAAAAGCTTTATTCAACTAAGAACTGGTCTTGAAGGTAGTCACGGATAGAATGGCTCTTGCCAGTCATCTAAACAAAGGGGAACAATTCATTCCCAGAAAGTAAGGGAGATTATATAGTTCTTTCCTTTATCACCACAATCATTATATTAAATGTTGATTTTTTCAGGCATTTTTTTAAAACAATTTTTGTTAAAAATAGGGCAACAGGTCTCCCCATGAAAAAGTAGATTTAAATTTCTTCTTTTTTGAAAAAGTGAATAAGGGATATTTGATAATATAAGTTTGGAAACTATTGCTCTAGATTATCATTTTTTGGTGAGGCTGAGAACTTTTCTCTAGCTCACATATATATTGATTTTTCAGACAATTTTCCCTGTCTTTATTGTCTTTATCAAAATATTTTAGATGCCTTGCTCTCTCACTTTTTCTTCTTTGGGTATTTGGTACATTCAATCACCTTCTGGGAATGTTGAACAGAATCTATTATTTCATTCACTAGTGTATGATCAAATAAAAGGTTCTGTTTGATATTTCCAGAAGGTTACTAAATGTGACAGATATCCGAGGAAGGCTGGAAGGTATAGCAGCAGAAATATTAGGATAAAAGACAAGGGAGCTGGTCTGAAAAAAAAATCAATGTATAATTATAGCAACATCTCATTTCAAAAATTCAGACACTCACCTCCAAACCATGTGTTATATCTCCATGAATACATTTTAAAAGTAAAGCTGAATCAAGTAGACATAAAACTATTAGAAAGCATTTATTGGGATTGACTAGTATTATTTTATGATGAGTTTTACTATATCTTATTATTATTGCTTTTTAACTTGCAATTGGTACATTCTTTACTTATGGCCTGTTGGTTGTGTTTTGGAGTGTTATAACATACAATGAGAAAAAACTTCATTTAACACAAGACAAACAAGGAACATCTAATATTTAAACAATTTTTATAAAACAAAAACCGTCAACTTGGATTTGAATGTTCAGAAGTTCCCCTTTGCAAGTAGTAAATTTTCGAAGTGGTGGAAAGTCAGATATCAAGAAAAAAGGGGAAAGGAGGAGAATGTTTTTAAAGAGTACTTATTCCTTTTTCTTTTCTTTTCTTTTCTTCTCTTTCTTTTATGGTCAAGCAGTGGAACTAGCAGAAAGGTAGTTTCGGCTCTTAACTCACGGGCGGACGTTACTTCTCTACTGGTTATCGTATTTACGTGCTTCTTTGGGTCTCTTTTGTCCTCACTGACTCGGTTCACAGAAAACCTGAGTATTTATCTCTCTCCACCGGCTCCAAATTCGCCACTCCAAAATCCTTCTAATTTTGGCGCAACCGCTTCCCATTGGCTACTTTACTTTTTATTATTTTTCTTTTTTTTCTGATTTTTAACCGGATGGATGCGTGGAGCCATATGCATGGCGACGCGTTTATACATTTTGTATGTGGCAGCCGATGACTCAAGATCCGGTTGGGAGTTTTATTGTTAATTTTCCTAAAATCCCCACAAACTGTAGTACCTTGGGTGTAACACTAAAGTGTTTCAAATGATGAACCTCCTGTTCTAGATCTCTGGGGAGTATGGAGTTATACTTTAATTGCACTTCGACAAAAGTCTACATTGAGCTGGATTTGTAGTACTTGTAAGGATCCCATCAATGGATCATTAGATCAGTTTGAAAATTGTTTGTATTTGACAGGAATACTTGATGCCAATATAAAAGAATAAACTATTTGTATAAAAATTGTTACTTCAAGCAACAATTGTTTATAAAAGCTTATTATCATTAGTTACTTGAAACCATATAATTACCAATCAATTTTGTTGTTGTTAAATTGAAATACTTGAAATCATAAATCTGTGTGCAAATAAATGATTATTGACAAAATAGTGCAATTAAAGAAATATGAACTGTTAAATACAAAGAACTCAGAGTACAACACTCGGCATATGGAGATGCCTTTTTACACCCATCCTTCTCCCACTCTCACATAAACCAGTATGGCTGTTTGTTTACAACCAGTCCTCAAATAACACTCTCTCTTCTTGAGAGTATCAGGGGAGGTAACTTGCATGTCTTAACATGAACAATGCAAAACTGAAAATATAGTTATGATCACAATTAAACATTTAAAAATGAATCAGATTTTGGCATTAGATAACTCATAAAGAGTTGAAATGCCATAAAACATATATACCAAACCAAACTGTACTTAATTAAGCTTGACACTCTATTGGCAATGATTAAAATATGCTAATTGTATCCTTGCATAGGCATAAAACCTTCCTAAAAAGTGGTGTCCTGGGTATGAGACTAAACTGCATTTGATGTTGAGGCTTCAGTTCTGGAAATTAGGGGTTCGTACCATTATTCTCAGGCCCACTCTGATCTGGAGTCAGAGAACTTGTTAGGGTCCCATCGATGAATCAAATCTGTATAAAAATTATTTGTATTATTAAGAAACAACAACACAAAAAATATAAATATAAATGTACAATGAATGCAATTCCTTAACCTCTTGGCATAGAATAACCCGAGACAGGTTTACGTTGCCATTAAAATCAATCAATCATTAATTGATTTGTTTAACTGGATTAAAGAGAAATGAATAAAATAAAATGGCTGCATTGCATGAATGAAACATGAAAACAATTAGCTTAAGGTATTTGAAACCATATAAGTAAAAGAAAAGGTGGTGACTGTAGACGAGGGCTATCCGAAAATATTTTGATAAAGACAATAAAGATAGGGAAAATTGTCTGAAAGGTGTTGGGAAGGGCACTACTCCTTTCCCTGGATTGCTCCACTTTACCTTTGAAACGTACCTTATAATGCTGAGTGTTAAGCAAGGAGGTATCAAGTACCACTTTTTGAGTCTTTGGTTTGACTTGGCTTGAGATTGAACCCTGGTCTCCCAGGCCATTGGCGAACACTCTACCACTAAGCCAATGAAACTATATAAATGTATACAAATTATTAGTATTTGAAAGGAATACTTGAAACCATATAATTATGCAAATTATTTGTATTAAGTATGATTACTTGAAATTAAGATTGTTTACAAAGGATTACAGTACATCCCTTATGAGCTCATCCCTACTTCTCCAGCAGTGTCCCACATGTCTGGTTTGTCTGATTTTGATAATTTTTGTGATAGGTGGCCATACAGCACCTGCTTTGAGGGGTGCAGTCTCCAGGACTTGTTCAATATTGCTCGCAGCATTCTGGTATAATTGCTTTTTCTCCATAGCGTCCATGTAGTGCATCCATATAGCAGTATCAACATGACTGCTGCTTGGAGGAAACTGCGCTTCATTTCATCAGTCAATTCTAACTACCATATGACTGATAGTCTATCGATAGCTGTCCATGCCTTTGCTAGTTGTGTGTCGATATCTATCTCGGTTGATGAGGGACCCCTTCACATGGACAAGCAAAGGCAGGACGACTTACTCAAACCTACTTACAGCAGCTCTGTGCCGATAGACCTACTGGAAGCAGTGGATAATAGGGAGAGGTTGCGAGAGAGGGTCAGGGATATCTGTGCTGATAGCGCAACATGATGATGATGATGATGATGATGATGACAAAGGATTATTATCTGTTACTTTAAACTATATCTTTATGCCATTTAGAGTATTTGGACTATTGACTTAATCTTTATTGTTACATTCACAATGTTTTGGCCAATTCATCTTTCAGCCTTCTACATGTGTTCAAAGTTCTGCATACGCTTCTGAGTTCGATATGAAACACCTGAAGAAGGCTGAAGGATTCATTGGCGTAAATGTTGTGAATATAACTATAAAGATGAAGACAATAGTCTTAACACTCTAAATGATAAAAATAATCAAGCTGCGTCTAAAAAATTTAGACAAATTATAGAATTGTGTACAAATTATTAGTATTATATTGGAGTACTTGAAACCATATAATTGTGTAAATTATTTATTTTAAGATTAGTTACTTGTACCCCTAATTGTTTACAAAGGATGATCATTAGTTACTTTAGACTATATAATTGCTTGAGATTCATGAAACTATATAATTGTGAACAAATTATTTGTATTAGATTTGAATACTTAAAATCATATATAAGCCGTGTCATTTAGGGCTGTAGAATATGGTGACTGCACCACTAAAGAGGTGTAGGAATCCCCCCACCCAAACAAGGCAACCTGCTGACCATGTGTGGCAACCTATGATGTTTGAGGATGGGATCCTGATGGTTGAGCTATCTGTGACCTGGCATGACTCGCAACACTCCACTTTGGCCCTGACTAGATTAGATGGGTGGTTTGAGAGGTCCAATTCAATCATTTGGCTAGTCATGTTAAGCCTCAGCACCTATCCTATGATTATCCTGACTGTATTCTTCAAATTTATTGGTCTTGTAACAAAAACCTGACCCTTTTTATCTTAAAGATGGTAGAAGGTTGTGTTTGAGAGTTAATTGCACCGAGATAGCAATGTTTGAACCATTTAACTGTGTACAGTGCTAAATTGAATCATTTCCGCTAAAAAGCAATACTTGCAACCATATAAATTTGTAGGTGAATGGTTGATATTAAATAGTATTATTAGTGTTAGATAGCAATACATGAAACCATTTAACTGTGTGCAAACAAATGAGTTCTAACTGGTTTAAAAATAAAGTTCCCTACTAATTATTCAATTACAAATTATATATATATATATATATATTTATGTGTGTGTGTGTGTGTGTGTGTGTGTGTGTGTGTGAGTAAAAACAAGAGTTGATGTGCCATAAAACTAAATAACCCATAACTTTGAAACCCTATAACTCTGCATATTATTTCTATTAAGAATAGTTACATGAACCTATAATTAATCATAAAGGATTATCATTAGTTACTTTGAACTATATAATTTCTTTGAATACTTGAAACTATTCAATCATATAAGAATTATTTGTATGCGATAGGAATACTAGAAACCATATAGTTATGCAAATGTAAGGACTCCTATGCATGGTCCCACCACTGTTGGCCAACCAGGAAAACTTACATTCGTCAGCTCAGTTCAGACATTGGGTGTTGTCTAGAGGACTTACCAAGTGTGATGGGTGATAGGGAAGGACAGTAAGAGGGTTTCAAAGGAATTCATGCTGTCACTATGCCTTGATGATGATGATGATGATGAAGATTATTTACTTGAAGCTATAATTATTTTTTACAACTGATTATTAGATTATTTAATTGTTATAATTGCTTGCAAAAAAATGAATAGTTATTTTGGCATTAAAAAATCTTTAAAAATAGGGTTCCTTCTATGGGTCGAATAGAACTGTTTGATATTTAAACTATGTACAAAGAAATGACTCATGTTAAATTCAATTGTTAGAAATAGAACTGTTTAACCATTTAACTGTGCATAAAAAATGACTGCCCAATTGAATTGTTAGTGATACATAGTAATACTTACAACCATCTAACAGTGTGCAAATGAATGAGTAATGTTGAATAGAATTATTAGTGTTAAATAGCAATACTTGAAACTCTTTCACTGTGTGCCAAAATTGAATTATTGGTATTACATAGCAATTCTTTTAACTATTTTACTGTGTGCAAATGAATGAATAGCATTGAATAGAATAATTTGTGTTAAATAGCAATACTTGTAACCACTTCACCATCTGCAAACAAATGATTAACATTGAATAAAATTATTTGTGCTAGAGAGCAAAAATTGAGACCATTTGACTGTGTAGAAACAATAGGAATACTAGCATGCAAACTCAAAAATGAAATTCCGGACAAACTATTCACTTTCAAATCATATATGAATATCCATTTAAATGTGTGCAAACAAATGATTAATAGTTAATTGAAATACTTGGAACCATCTGATTGTGTACAAAAAAAAAAAAAAAAAGAAATAAATGAGCTTAGGCTCATTTAAAAATGTTATCAACAAAGTGTGTTTACAAATAATATATATATATATATATATATATATATATATATATATATATATTGTCATCCACAGACAGACCTGTTTCGTTCTATCAGAACTCTTCAGTGTGGCTAAACCAAACCATCCTCTTTATATATATATACATATATATATATATATATATATATATATATATATATATATATATATATAAAGAGGATGGTTTGGTTTCTTTGTTTAATGGCATATAAATTTTTGAAGGTTATTTAATACCAAAGGCATTCTCCTAGAAGAACAGTAGAAGTACTATTTAACCCATAGCTGGGAATATATAGAGGAGTTGGTATTAAATAACATGCAATGGTTGATATAAAATAAAATGTAACCAAAATTAGATGCTTCAACAAGAGTTGACTTGCTGTAAAACTGCCCGACCAGCACTTTTTTATAATGTAAAGTCTGTAATAAAGAAATATTATCTAACAAGACTCTAACTCACATTTTTACCATTTGGAATCCATCATTCATGAAAGTTGCCTTCACCATTTCAGTTACAGAAACGTAAGTACAGGGTGGAACAATAAAATTGTCACCCTAGAAAAGGACAACTTCATTTGGTCATACATCGAGAACATCACCAACATGACATCCCACAACACCAAAGCCAGCTTGATCACCGCCATCCACCGAGTATTCGCCGAGCTCCCGCTGAGCTCACGCCGGCGCTTTTGAAAAGGGCATGCTCCCATTTCTGGATCCATATCGAGGTGGTGATTGAGGCTGAAGGCGGCTACATTGAATAGATGTCAGCTCTACTACATAATCAAGTTACCTGAATTGATTTTTCAGTAAAAGTTTTAAAATAAAGCTGTAGTGTTGTTTTCTTTAGGATGACAATTTTATCAATCCACCCTGTAATTAAAAAGAGCGCAAATCACTCATCATGGTGTCATTTCTTTTCCAGTTCTCTTCACAGTCTTTATTTTATTATCTAATGACAGTCACAAGGTGAATTGCTGAGTATGATCTTTAGCAAGTTAGTAGTCCATTGTTTGTGAGTTTGTTTCTCACAGGGTGCCCTGTAGTTCAGGCCTTTTACTAAACTAAGCTGGGGTTAGTAAATGACTACTTTTAATCTGTAATGGTTACCTCTCATGGTGTCATGGTTAATCATATTTACCAACCCCTCCGCTCGTACAGGATATGACGCAAGGTCAATTTTTAAGCGGAGTTTTAACAGGTTTGAATTCAGAGTTTTCCTTCTCCTAGACTAGTTGCCTCACCAAAGCTGAAGAACCTAGTCTGCCCTACTATTTACCCATAGCTGGAGGAAGAATAATTGGATTCATACCTTTCCCAAGGGTATTAGTGCTATGTGAAACGCTATGTCTCATCCAGGATTTGAACTCATGTCACCGAGTCCATTTCTTACGACGATAACCATCACACCACGGGCACCTCCATGGTGTTATGGTTAATAAGTCAGAGTAGAAGATTTAAGAGCTTGTTTCTCACTGGCTCCCCCATCTAGATTTGGATTAAACTGAGCTTGGGTTAATAAATGACAACCTTTGATCTGTAATGGCTACCTCAAGTATTGGTTAATGAATTGTGCTTGTGAGTGATTTTGATTTTCACTGGGGCCTCCACACTTATAATCTTGTGCCAATCTCATATAAGCTTAATACATGTCTACCTAATAACAGTTTTTTACCTGAATTATTTTCAAGTGAAATATTTTTATTTCTCCTGGCCAATTAATTCTACAGTCTTCTTCATGTGTAGTTTCTGTACAAAAAGTTTGAGTCTTATTCTTCAGTAGTGAAAAAAAAAACCACACACAAAAACCCCCCACAAACAAACAATCAAACAAACAGAAAAACAGTAGCAAACATAATATTTAATCATAAATAGCAATGCTTGTAATATAAGTTATTATGTTTTCAACAATGCATGCATTACATCTCGTTCAATAATTTTTCTAACATGGAGATGTTCTCAATTCTTTTCTTTGTTTAACAAAGAATTCTATATCATGTCCCTGTTGAGCAACAAAAGCCACAACGTGTTGAATTCCACATCGGTTTGACTAAGGAATTGAATAAGTTGAATTGTCCAAAAATCTCTTTGAATAAAAACAGTAATAGTTTTATTGTAAAAGATGCATTTACTGTTGAAGGATTTATACAAATCTTATACAATTTTTATTGCAGTTCTTTAACAGCAATGAAAAAGTTATTCTTGTAAATGCCAGAAATCTGTACACAATCCCATAATTCCTTGAAATTATATAAACGTGAAGATAGTATAAAAATTGCACAGAAATAGTGGGAGAAGCATAAGAGTTCTCAGAGGTAATTTTGTGGTCATTGACCCTTAAATAAATAAATACATGAAATATATATGAATATATATTGCAATTATAACGAACATAAGGACAGCAGTAATTAGATAACTAAACATTCTTTAATAACTTGATCAACTCTATCGATACATTTTAAAACAGTTCTGTATGGAGTAGTAGCGATACACAAATAATTATCGCCTTGAACTAATTTTCATGTTCAGTAGGGTGTCACATGAGAGTTCAGTTCAGAAAACTCTTTTTAAACTCTTTTTGCTTCTATTCTTTGAACAAGTGAGACATCATCTCTGACCCTGCTAGGGAATAGTAAAGCTACATGGCTATATTACCTACACCTGTCAACTTAGCCTTTTTCCTTTTTGAACCCCTTCCACATACTTCTTGTTTATGGAACAATATGTATATAATTCTCATTGGCCTAGTGGGTAGAGTGTTTGTCAATGGGTTCAATCCCTGGTTGAGTCATGCCAAAGATTTTTAAAATGGTACTTGATGCTACCTTGCTTAAGACTCAGCAATATAAGGCACATATCAAGGGTAAAGTGGAGCAATCCAGGGAAAGGAGTAGCGGCCTCCCCTACACCTTGGTGTAGTAGCTATTGAAAAGGGAGCCTTTTAGTCGCCCTCGACTATGGATGCCAACTTACAATTTATGTATATAATTCTAGTCATTGGAATACATTTGTGTATTCTTTCTTTTAATGTATATTGAATGTATATTATGTATATAAAATGTAGCCCAGTCGGCTGGAGTTGTAGAATACTCTGACTGCATCTCTGCAAAGAGTAAGACTCCACCATGAGTTCTGGATATGATATTAAACAATCTGATAGTGACACTCTAGCCTTGGAGATTTGGGGAATGTGGAGTACTCCTTCATTGCCATTGCTCCCAGGTCCACTCTGGCCTGGAGTGGTATCACTTGATAGGGTCCCATCTATGAGTCAAATAGAACAAACTGTGTGCAAATAAATGACTGATGTTAAATTGTGACTGTTATATAGCAATATTTGAAACCATTTAACTTGGTGCAAAAAAATGACCTAAGGCTTATTTAAAAATGTTATCACGAAAATATGTTTACAAATCATAAGTGTATATATACATATATATAGGTATAAAAAGGACTTGGCATTGAATAACCAACAAATCTTGAAATGCCGTAAAACCCAACCAAACCAATTCATAGATACTTATTGTATATGTAAAAAGAGGATTTGGCATTAAATACCCTAAAATGGTTGATATGCTGTAAAACCTAACCAAACCAAATAATATATCTTTAAAATATATGTATTAAGAGGATTTGGCATTAAATAGCCTAAAATGGTTGATATGCCATAAAACCTAATCAAACCAAATCATATATCTTTTATATATATGTATAAAGAGGATTTGGCATTTAATAGCCTAAAATGGTTGATATGCCATAAAACCTAACTAAACTATATAAAAGGTTAAATGTTCTTGTATGTTTATCTTGTCTTTCCTTCCATTTATTCAGTATTAGTGCATCAATGGATATACTAACACTAATATTAGCCCTTAGTGAGAGGAGACTCAACTAAAATATCTTCGCTATCACCAAGCATTATCAGTAGGGTTATAATAACAAGAATAGAGACTTAAGCTGGGTAGCTTTTTCTTGTCACCTTGGATGAATGTTGAATACTTACTTATCAACTCAGATGGATTAGAGATTGTGTGAATAATTGTATAGACAGCAAATTTTATAAGAAATATGTGTATATAGAAGTAGGCACGAAGTTAAATAGGTTGGTTAGTTGAGTTTTATCACATATGAACCCTTGTAGGTTATTTAATGCCAAACCCTGTTTATAATTATACATTAGATATATATGATTTGTAAAAGTATATTTGGTTGATAACATTTTTAAACATGCCAGGACTAATTCTTTTTTGCATGCTGTTAAATGTTTTAAAGTATTTTTCTCTAGAACGAATAATGCTGTTTACTAATTATCATTCATTTGCACACATTTAAATGTTTTCAAGTATTGCTATAAAACAGTAATAATTAAATTTAACATCAGTCATTTATTTGCATTCTTTTAAATGGTTCTACCTATATGATTTTGTAAGGGGAGGTAATTTTATTTGTAAAAAAATTCAGAGTTAATTTGTTTCCATATAATTAATTATTGCTACTGTTTGCACACAGTTAAATGATTTCAATGTGGAGGTGTCTGTGGTGTAATGGTTATCGTCGTAGGAAATGAACACGGCGATACGAGTTCAAATCCTGGACGAGATTGATTGCATTTCACATAGCACTAATACCCTTGGGAAAAGGTATGAATCCAATTATTCTCCCTTCAGCTATGGATAAATAGTAGGGCAGATTAGGTTCTTCAGCCTTGGTGAGGCAACTAGTCTAGGAGAAGGAAAACTCTGAATTCAAACCTGTTAAAACTCCGCTTAAAAATTGACCTTGTGTCATATCCTACCTGAACGGAGGGGTTGGTAAATATGGTTAAATGATTTCAAGTATTGCTATCTAACACTAATAATTCTATTTAATACTAACCAATTGTTTGCAGACAGTGAAGTGGTTACAAGTATTGCTATTTAATGCTAATTATTCTATTCAACACAATTCATTCATTTGAACACAGTTAAATGGTTCCAAGTATTGTTATGAAATACCAATAATTCAATTTAAGCACACAGTGAAAGATGATAGTATTGCTATTAACACTAATAGTTCTATTCAAAATGACTCATTCATTTGCACACAGTTAAATGGTTACCAGTATTGGTAGGTATCATGAACAATTTAATTAACAGTCATTTTTTAACACATATTTAAATGGCCAAACAGTTCTATTTCTAACAACTCAATTTAGCATAAGTTATTTAAAGGGTTTCAAGTATTTCTGTCTAACACGAATAATTCTATTTACTATAAGTCATTTGTTTGTCATCATCATCATGTTGTGCTGCCAGCATGGATCTCCCTGAACCTCTCTTGCCACCCTTCTCTATCATCCATTGCTCCAGGGAGGTCTTCAAGACTACATCCTGTATCAACACAGAGCCGTTGTATATAGGTTCTAGGTGGTCTTCCTGCCTTTGCTCGTCCAAGTGATGGGTTCCACTGGAGTATGTCACTTATGAGTTCATCTCTACTTCTCCAGCAGTGTTCCAGCAGTCTGGTTCGTCTAACTTGGATAGTTTTTGTGATGAGTGGTAGGTGGCCGTATAGCTGCTGTTTTGTAGGGTGTTGCCTCCAGGTCTTGTTCAATACAGCTCACAGCATTCTTGTATAATTGCTGTCAAGCTTTTTCTCCATACTTTTAGTTAGTGTCCATGTAGTGCATCCATATAGCAGTATTGGCACAACCTCTGTCTGGAAAAAACTGATTTATTTTATAGGTCAGGTCTGACTTCCGTATGACCAATAGCCTATTGCTAGCTGTCCATGCCTTTGCTAGTCGCGTATTGATGTCTTTCTCAGTTGATGAGACACTGCTTCCTAGGCAGGTGAACTTGTCCACTAGTTTCAGAGAACTACCATTTAGAGTGGAGATGTGCCTCTTTATAAAGCACATGTATTCTGTCTTGTCTGCATTGACATGGAGGCATATGCCAGCAGCTGCTCGTTCCAGACCATGTAGCAGAGTTTTGGCTTGGGCGGGTATATTTGCCAGAAACGCTATATCATCAGCATAGTTTGTGTCCATAATTGTTTGTGTGGGGAACCTTCTATTTCTTTCCTTGCTAGCTTGAAACCGATATCTTTCATTATATCTATAGACATTCTAAGCACGTAGCCTAGGCAGATGATAAACAGGTATGGGGCTAATGTATCTCCTTGCAGCACACCTGCTACAATGCCAAAGTAGACTGTGTCTCCATCTGGGGAGTGGACTTTTACTTTCGTGTTTTTATATAGCATCATTATGACTGTGATGATTTCTTTGGGTAGTCCGTAGGTAAGTAGTATTTGCTCCATCTTCCCTCTGTGTATGGAGTCAAAGGTCTTGTAGAAGTCGACAAATAGTATTGTTGCGTCAAGGTTTTTTGCATGTGCACCTAGAATTTGACAGATAGTCCAGATTTGTGATGTCATTGATTGATTTTGCTGAAAGCCATTTTGGTTCTTCCAAAGTATCTTCTCAATTTTTGGTTCTATGCAGTTGTGTTGTAGAGCATTGTAGATCTTGGCTGCTAAGGGTTATACCTCGGTAGTTCTTGGCTATTCCAAGGTCACCCTTCTTAGGGAAAGGGAGGATGCATCCCTTTGTCCATCTGTCAATTGTTTTGGCTTTATACGGTATTACAGTGTTGGAGCAGTATGTTGTCGAATTTCTTGGTCATCCATACTTCTGTGGGTATTTCATCAAGCCCTGCTGCTTTTTATATTCAAAATTTTTCTTCATACTGAGTTGAGTTCTTCATTTGTAAACTGTCCTAGTCTGATGTCTTATTGATTACTAATAATTTTTGCAATTAGTTCATGCATAACTTTCAGAGGTTTTCTGAGTAAATTCTCAAAATGTTGTTTCCACAGGTGTGTTCGTTCTTCTTGGCTGGTGGCTTTCAGTTTAGCTTTCACAGTGCTTTTCCTTCTGCTCACTCCATTTACCATCTGCCATGCCATCCTAGATTGTCTGTATTCAACCGAGTCTCTAATCTTATTGATCAGATTTTGTATGTATTTTGTTTGTTCTTTTAGGTATATGTTAGCTAATTCATTGTGTGCCTTTTTAAATTTCAGGACATTAATATTGGTTGGGTTCCTCCTTTTGCATTTGGAAGTGATTTTCACATCTGTGCACTTTTTTCTAACTGCTAATGTCTCCCTTTGGACTCTAGGTTTAGATCTTTGTTTAGTTGGTATGCATTCTGCTCCCACTTCTAAGTGGAATAAAGAGGAAAGATTTAGGACCCCAGGTGACAAGTAGAATGGATGGACTGTGAAAAAGAAGGAAGTGAGGACCTGCAACCAAAATCAAAGCAAATTTTTTTACCTTTGGCAGAGATCAACTGACGGTTAGATATTTTTTGTCTTTCACTATATTGTTATTTTAAAATGCAGGAAAGATTTTATTTTTTGTAAAATCACTGCTGTATGGTATATGTGTTTTACATAGAAAAAGACAAATACTGTAATTCCAAGTAACAGTTGAACCCTGTAAAAAGAGGTCAAAGATGCCAATATTTTTGGATATTAGAGTTTGAAAACCTAAGTTAGTTTGGTTTGGTTTGGTTTCTTTGTCTAATGGCATATCAGCCTTTGTAGGTTATTTAATGCCAAAGCTATTCTCCCAGAAGAATAGTAGTGGTACTCTTTAACCCATAGCTAGCAGGATAAGGGGGTTCATACCTTTCCCAAGGGTATTTGCCCAAAAGTGAATGTAATAGCGCAACTGGAGTACAAACTCATTTACTATGATTCCCCAGTCCATCGCTTTAACCATTACACTACGAGGACCCCCCCCCCTAAGTTAGTGTAAAAATAGAATGCCTATAAGGATGCAATGAACCATGAATAATGACTCAGATGAAATTAAAAAAAAGTAATTGTGGACTCTTACTAATTTAAAACTTAATACAGGCAGGAGAGGGAAGGATTTTTATTTTCCTCGAAAGCCATGGGAAGCTGTATGGTGGATGTGAAGACAGGCAGACAAGCCCTATGATGGGTCAATGCCATGCCAAACCAGGTTCTGGATATACAAATCCTATGGGACAACAGCTAGGATCAAATAGTTTGATCGAGGAACTACTGGTGCTCATCTATAGATGAGAAAAAAAAACAGCCATCGAAAGATTATTATAAGATTCATTTGTACTCAGTTAAATTGTTTCAAGTATTGCTAAATAACAGTAACAAATTAACATCAGCCATTTATTTGCAGGCACTTAAATGAATATATTCATATATGACCTGTAAGTGAATAGTTTTTGGACAATTTCCTTTTAAATGAGTTAGAACTAATTTGTTTTTACAGAAGTATTGCTATTGTTTCTATTCAGTTAAATGGTTTCAAGTATTGCTATTTAACACTAATAATTCTATTCAATATTAATAATTTGTTTGTATACAGTGAAGTGGTTACAAGTATTGCTATTTAACACTAATAATAGTATTCAACATTATCCATTCATTTACACACTGTCAAATGGTTCAAAGTATTGCAATGTAAGACCAATAATTCAGTTTTTGCACACAATTATATGGTTTCAAGTATTCCACACAAGTAGTAATCTTTGCATACAGTTAAATTGTTCCAATTATAGCTATGTTATTCAAGAATTACATATTGGCACACTGTTAAAGAGTTTCAAGTATTGCTATTCAATATTTATGATTCTATTCAACATTACACATTTATTTGCATACATTTTAATGGATTCAAGTATGATATGTCATAAAACCCAACTAAATCAAATCTTGTATATCTAATATATATGTAAGAAGAGGATTTGGCATTAATAACCAACTGGGAATGATATGCCATAAAACCCGACCAAAACAAATCTTACATATTTAATTCATATGTATAAAGAGGATTTGGCATGAAATGACATACAATGCTTGAAATACCATAAAACTCAACCAAAACACATCAACTTCTTGTTATTTGTTTTGCTGTTTGCTTGTTTTATTTATAATTGATTTCAGCATAAATATTTTTATGACAGTTTCCAAAAAACTCCTCTGCTACAATATTGAGCTACATCTTGTTACTAACTCATATGCCTTATTACCATAAAGTAGTGTTATGGCACTAAAAATATCAAGCCAGAAATCATTTTAAAATACATGATGCTATTGCTGAGCCTGAACAAGATAGAATAAATTAGTCCTGTGTATTTCATCTGATAACTACTTTTTGGTGCTGGTAAATTAGTACTATATATATATATATATATATATATATATGATAGATTAATGTTTATGTGTTTATTTGCATACACATGACACATTACCAAAAAAGTAAAGAGCACAGATATTTCAGAGAATGACCATGATGCTATTTTATATTTCATTCCAGAAATATTACATAACTAAATTTGTCATGAAAAAACTTTAACAAAATTGTTCCGTAAATCAGGTTGTTTAAGTAGGGAATTACTTTAATTATCTTGACAAAGAATGCAAAATCTGTTGATTGATTTAAACAGCATGTCAACCCAGGGTTTTTTTTTGCACATGGACCTATCGAATACAAATAATTTTTAAACAGATCTATTTGAACAATAGCTTGGATCCTAACAGGTGCTACCACTCCAAATTAGTGTAGATCTGGGAATAATGACTCCAGAACTGTAGAGTCACCATCAGATGCAGATATCAGATACCCAGGATGTACCTCTCAATAGAGGATACAGTTAGCTTATTCTATTGGCACGGTGGAAAGTCTGTGGAGTATTACATCCTGAGTGTGAGAGTAAACTTAATCTGGTAATGATGCTTTAGTTCTGGATCTTTAGGGAATGTGGAGTTACCTCTTCATTGCTATTATTCCCAGGTCCACTCTAAGATGAAGAGATAGTATCTGCCAGTGTCCCATCTTTGGGTCAAACAGGTCTGTTGGTGATAATGTTTAAAATGATTTTAAACAATATTAATACATTGACTCTTGAAACATTGATATTGCAACAACTTGAAACCATATAATTGTGTATAAATTATTTGTATTTGATAGGAATAATTAAAGCCATCCAGAAGCTTGTAAATTATTTATGTTAAAATAGTTAATGGAATGTATATAGTTAGCAAATTATTATTATTAAGTAGTTGCTTAAAACAATATCATTACAAGAAAAAAAAAAAAGGTCTAGCTTCTGCATTAGTTAACTGAACAAGGGTTAATATGCCATAAAACTAACCAACCAACCAACCAACCAACCAACTGCTGAATATTATGTGCAGCTATAACAAAGTGAACAGATTCTACCAGAAACTAAGGGAAAATACAAAATGATGATGTTTATTTTCATAATGAAGGAAGCACCAGGAATCATCAACATCAAAGTGTTCCAACAGCATGTATTCCCTTGACTCTCTCTCACCATCTGTCCCTCTTGGTCATTGTTCTTGGCAAGGCCTCTGGACTGCATCTAGAGCTAATGTATGTAAGTTCTTGCCAGCTGGCTAATACTCGTGTGTTCAAGTGTAAAAGTCCATGAGAGAACTTTGCTTATGAATTCTTCCTTACTTCTTCAACCATACCTAGCCGGTTTTGCTCATCTTATTTGGATCGTTTGTTAGATGGGAGGTAAGTGGCCATTCAACTGCTGTTTTGTTGGGTGCTGCTTCCAAGATTTGTTCCAAACTGCATGCAGCATTCTTGTATAGTTTCTATTAAGCTTTTTCTCCGGGCATTTGGTTAAAGAGTCCAAGTAGTCCAATGATACAGTAGTAATAACACAGCTACTGCTTGAAAGAATTCCCATTCTATTTTATCAGAGTGATCAGATTTCCATTTGGTTGATGTCCTATTCTTAGCATTCCATGTCTTTTAGGAGATGGTAGTAGTGATGGGCAGTGTGTACAAAGGGCAGGGACATGATTTACACGGGCTGTTGACCTGGACCTACAGGAAATTCCTCATTCATGGGGTTGGTTACAGGCCCCAATCCCTATTGTTAAATATTGACTCTCGACCTAGCTGTCAATCAAGAGATGCACCTGTGTAAATAAGTGGAAGAACAGTGGAAGCAGGTGGGAGTTAGACAATAATATAACCAGGTGCCCAGACAGTTCGAGTCAGTTGGAGACAAGATGCCTAAGTGAGAACCAGCTGCAGACAGAGGGCTTTGGGCCCTCAGTGACCCACGGTTGAGCAACCCCGGCCAAGATGAGAAAGAAGTGCTGCTATGGTCGAGAGGAAGAACTTGGGTCAATATAGCAGTCTGTCCTTGTCTCCACTCATTTCTCACTCACAACAAACATCACCCTTTTGAAAATGAAGTGTGAGAGATTTATATTTTTATAAAGAAGTGTATTCATTCGTTATTGAAGTTGTCATTACCGGTTAATGATGTTTACGCTTATAAGTGTATATTTGTAAATGTACACGTGTAGTTGTATTATAGTGATACAACACTATCACAGGAGATGGTTGAGGTTTCCCAGCCCTACTTGAGGCCAAAAGGCCCCTGACTTTGGGTGGGTGAGCAGCAACATTGACACTTTTGACACCTTTGTATAGCACTGGACATGGCTGTCCAGTTTAAGCTTTAATCAGGCATACATGCCTGGACCCAGGTTTGGGTCCAAGTCCAGCTAAGCTCATCAGGCCCACATTGCACTAAGTAGACCAATAACCAACATAGTCCAGCAGGGCTCGAGCCTCAGCTCATGCCTGACTTTCTCCTACCCTAAATCCCCACTATAATTGACCTTCAGGTTATTGAAATTGTATCAAGTCCTGTCTGGTGGGAGGCAGAGACAAATAAGGTCCAACTTGGATTTACTCTTAGAATATTTTATTGGAAAAAACAAGAAACAGAAACATGAAAAAAAAATCAGAAATAATGCAAAATATAATTTTTTAGTATTCTATTAGCTTATTTTGATTAATTTCTTTCTAATAATGTTTTGGCTGCTGTATGCTTTAGCCTTCTTTGAATGTCTTAGTTTTTAAACTTTAATTAGAACAAAAGCAACAAAAAATATGGAATGTGTAAAATAATCAAGATATTGAAAAAGGGGATGTTATTGTTATAGGCCCATAACTTACTAGATTACCACAGTGGGTAATTGCTCTTCATAGCATCTCTCTGGGCAATGGGGGTTATTTTTCAGTACTCATATCCTCTCCAAGTAATATGGAACTAGTTGTTCTGGGTTACATGGTATCAGGAATATTCCCTGATTTAACCTGTTTTAGAATGTCCAAGAGAGATTCCGTTCATAAGGCTAAAAAGTTCAATCTTCCTTGCAATTTACTCATCGCTGAAGAAAGAAGTCGATTTGTGCTTTTCCTAAGGACATTAGGGTGAATGAAAAACAAACCTTCTCAACTGGAGTTTGAACTTGATTTGCAAATTCTGTTCTCTATATCTAGTCTCAATTAAACAGAAATCACTATCAGCAGGACCTAGAATATGACCTGTATCCCTTTCAGAAGGCTTGGTTTGGTTTTATGGCATATCAACCATTGTTAGTTATTTAATGCCAAATTCTGTTTTGACATAAATACTAAATATATGATTTGTAAACACATTTCGTAGATATAACAGATAAATGATCAAACAGTTCTATTTCAAACAATTCAATTTAGCATTAGCTAACAAATTTAAATGGTTCCAAGTATTGCTATGTATCACAAACAATTTGATTAAGCCTCTGTCATTTGTTTACACACAATTAAATGATCAAACAGTTCTATTTCAAACAATTCAATTTAGCATTAGCTAACAAATTTAAATGGTTCCAAGTATTGCTATGTATCACAAACAATTTGATTAAGCATCTGTCATTTGTTTACACACAATTAAATGATCAAACAGTTCTATTTCAAACAATTCAATTTAGCATAAGTCATTTGTTTGCTTGCAGTTTAAATATCACACGGTTTTATTTGAGGTATAGATTGGACCCTATCAGGTGCTACCACTCAGAGCCAAAGTTGACCTGGGATTGATGGCAGTTAAGGGGTAATCTGCATTACCCAAAGCTCTATCATTACAGGAGCCTTATCATCAGATTATTTATTGTCCTATCCAGGATACTCCTTGGGGGCAGTGTTACCCCTCTGCAAAGATGCAGTTGGTGTATTCTGCAGCTCCAGTTGGGTGGGCTGCTTTTCAGAAGGGTAAAACCCAACCCAAAAGAGTGTCCTGGATATAATGCTATAGTGCATCTGGTGAATAGGTTCTAGTTCTGGAGATTTGTGAATTGTTATTACTTCCAGGTCCACTCTGACTTGGAGTGGTAGTACCTGTTTGAGATAACAAAGTGCTTACCAGTTTAAAATGATTATGAAGGTACATTTTTGTACAGTATATCATTGTAAACTGACTTCTGCATAAAATAACCCAGCAAGATTGACATGCCATAAAACCAACCTACGAACAATTAACAACAGTCATGTATGGCAGAAAATTCAGGTGTGAATAAATGATGTATATGAAATTACCTCAGAAAAATATCCCACCAAAGAATCTTCTGCGGTTCATTTTATTGGTCAGGTCTGGAAGCGGCAGTCGTGTCGATACTGCTGTATGGATGCACGACATGGATGTTAACTAAATGTATGGAGAAAAAGCTTGACGGCAGCTACACAAGAATGCTGCAAGCAATAAGGAATAAGTCCTGGAGTTAGCACCCCACAAAGCAGCAGCTTTACGGCCACTTACCTCCTATCACAAAAAGTATCCAAATTAGACGAACCAGACATACTGGAGAAATAGGGATGAGCTCATTAGTGATGTACTCCTGTGGACCCCTTTACAGGGACAAGCAAAGGCAGGATGACCAGTTGAAACCTATATACAACATCTCTGTGCCAACACAGGATGTAGCCTTGAAGACCTACTGAAAGTGATGGACGATAGAAAAAGATGGTGGGAGAGGGTCAGAGATATCCATGTTGATAGCATGACATGATGATGATGATGATAAAAGAATATTCTTGTGATAATTTATGATTGAAAAATTTCCAAGACAGGTAAAAATTTAGAATAAAGTGTAAAAAATAACACAGTATTAATGTATATCTTTTATTTTTTAAACATGAAAAGAAACTGAACTTGCCCAAAAGAATAAAATGTCTTTTTTTTTAAAAAGTTTATTTTCAGACATTCTGCATTGTATGACACTTTTCTTTAGGCCATTTGTACATGCATTACAATAACAAAACCATCTCAAGATTAATTGTAATAGCTACAACATCAATAAATAAAGAACATCAATAAGCATTGTAACTTAATGTACAATATTGTACACAACATTTCTAAAGAGAAATGTTTAGTCTAAACAAACCCTGAAAAAAAAAAAGAAAAAGAAAACAAAAGGCAAAAAGCCAATAATCAAAAGTGATTGAAAAAAAAATCTACAAGAAAATTCAGTGAGAAATTGATAAACACTTTTCATAATGGACCAAATAAGCTCAAAATTATTCAGTGCATAATTAGTAAAATTATATTAAATTTTTGAATTATATTAATTTTTTTTATTTTAGAATTATATCAAATTATATTAAATTTTTGATAGGTAAAATTAGAATTGATAAATAAGAGGTACACAAAACTGTTAGTTGAATGCAGATTTCTCTTTTGATTTCTGTTAAACATAAAAAAAATTATTCTGATAAAAATATTACAGATATAATAAAGATATAATACAGATATTTATATGTGAAAATGATGGTTTTCCTTTTATAATCTTGGCACTTCTTTTTATAACATTACTTACAAAGTGTTGGTAATACTACTTATACAAATGTCATTACCAAAATTGTGGACCACTCAGTGAGAATCTACCTCCTAGGGAAAGTCTGTAGCATAGTAGTTAATATGCTGGACTGTGGCATCACAGTAAGTGAATTTGATCACCAGTTGTGCTATTATGTTCACTTTTGGACAAATCTTTGTTTGTTTGTTTTGTTGTTTAATGGCATATCAACCTTCTTGGGTTGTCTAATGCCAAAGCCATTCTCATAGAAGAACAGTAGTGGTACTACTTAACTCATAACTTGGAGGATAAGGAGGTTCATACCTTTCCCAAGGGTATTTGTCCAAAAGTTAACATAATAGCATGGCTGGAGTTTAAACACGCTAACTATGATTCCACATTTGGTTTTTTTGGTTTCTTTGTTTAATGGCATATCAACCTATTTTAGGTTATTTAATACCAAAGCCATTTCCTAGAAGAACAGTAGTGGTACTATTTAACCCATAGCTAGGAGGAGAAGGGGGTTCATACCTTTCCCAAGGGTATTTGCCCGAAAGTGAACGTAATTGCGCGACTGGAGTACAAACTCACTTACTACGATTCCGCAGTCCATCACTTTAACCATTACATCATGAGGACACCCCCCAGATATGATTCCACAGTCCAGCACTTTAACCATTTCATCATGAAGACATACCCTCTTGTAGATTAATACTCTTGGGAAAGATACAAAACCTTTATTCTCCATAACTATGGGTTAAGTAATACCACTATTCTCCTTTTACAAGAATGGCTTTGGCATGAAATCACTCATGAATACTAACATACCATAAAACAAAGAAACCAAACCAAACCAAACTAACGAATGACAGTTTGCTGGCTTAACTCATTAACCATTACTAAATTTAGTTAAGCAATAATTTTGTAGTTGTTATCATTTACTCAGATTTGCTTAGATGAGTACAAGACCAGGTGTATGGAACACACAGTGAGAATCTCACTCACTAGAAATTGTCTGCAAGCGTAACTCACTCACTCACAATTACACTATGCAAGGTACATTACAGTTGTAGGCTGTAGCTTCAAAATGTTTTCTTTTGGTTTAATTACTGAAGGGATAAATTAATATGAAGATAATTCTGACTCTTTCTTTTGATTCTTCCAATCGTTCTCTCTCTCTCTCTATATATATATATATATATATATATAAACACACACACACACACACACACACACACACACACACACACATATATATATACTAAACAACACAGAAATCAAAAGTACATATGGCAATATATATGTATTAAAATCATATATGGCAGCAGCATCAACCAATATTATATTCTGAATAAATAATACAAGAAAATGTTACATAAAAATTGTGAAATATAAAAAAGAAATGATTTTATATTCTAGAAGATCCATGAAGTCTATTGAACAATAGACATAGCAAAGTTATATTTAAAAAAAATATCAATCTTGGTTATTATATACTAAAAAGCTTAAAATTCCTTGAATGTCTTTGCCAAGTCAACTGGGGCTGTAGAATCCATTGACTGCTTCTCTGCGGAGAGGTAAGACCCCTCCCCACAATGTGTGTCCTCGATAGGACACAAAACAATCTGATGGTGAGGCTGCAATGATGCTGGAGCTTTGGGGAATACGGAGTACCCCTTCATTGCCATTGCTCCCAGGTCCACTCTGGCCTGGAGTGGTAGCACCTGATAGGGTCCTTTCTATGTGTCAAATAGAACTAAACTGTGTACTTATGCTAAACAGTACTGTTTGAAATAGAACTGTTCATATGTATAAAAATGGATTTGACATTAATAACCTACAAGGGTTGATGTGCCATAAAATCAAACTAAATGAAATTTTGAATATCTTAGGTTATATATATATATATATATATATATATATATATATATATATATATATATATATAGTGGGGTCAACAAGTAATTAAGTTTTTCTTTTTAGCCATTTCCCCTTCTTGGTGTTTAATTTCATGGTTTAGATTTTTTGGGGCTGTTTCTTTACATTTTTGTAAAATTTTCTTGGAGTAATTTGCGTTGTTCTTTGGATTTTAACTCTTATAATTTTTTAGTTTTGTGTGATGGTAGAAAGATATTTGGTGATCTTTTATTTTTTGAATGTCCTTTTTGAGTTTCTTTTGAAATTTGTCCAAATTGCTTCTAAAGTTTAGATTTTAACTGAATGTTTTGAATGTCTTTTTTACTGATTTTCAATTCATCACACTGTTATGGGCATTTTCATGTTTTAAATCTGTAGTTTATTTTTCTCTTAAGTGTTTACTGTATTTTCTTCAATCAAGAAATGAATGTGCTTTCTATTTCATTCTCTCTTTTTTTTAAAGTCTTACATGGAAAGTTGAGGTATCCCTCAATGAATTAAATAAATAACATAATAAATAAATGAACAACCAAAAGAAAGAATGGAATAATGAAAGAAAGAGGGAACAATGGAAGAAAAAATGGAGGGAACAGTGGAAAGAAGAATGAAAGAATGAATAAAAGAGAGAACCATCGAAAAAAAGAATGAAATAATGAATGAAAGAAAGAATAATAGAAAGAAAGTATGAAAGAATGAATGAAAGAGAGAATAATGGAAAGAAGAATGAAAGAATGAATGAAAGAGAGAACAATAGAAAAGAAGAATGAAATAATGAATGAAAGAAAGAATAAGGGAAAAAAGAATGAAAGAATGAATGAAAGAGACAACAATGGAAAAAAAGAATGAAACAATGAATGAAAGAGACAACAATGGAAAAAAAGAATGAAACAATGAATGAAAGAGAGAACAATCAAAGAAAGAATGGAATGATGAATGAAAGAAAGAACAATGGAAAAAAATAATGAAAGAATGAATGAAAGAGAGAACAAGGGAAAAAAAGAATGAAAGAATGAATGAAAGAGAGAACGATGGAAAGAAAGAATGGAATAATTAATGAAAGAGAGAATATTGGAAAGAAAGAATGAAAGAGAGAACAATAGAAGAAAGAATGGAATTATGAATGAAAGAGAGAACAATGGAAAGAAAGAATGAAATAATGAATGAAAGAGAGAACAATAGAAGAAAGAATGGAATAATGAATGAAAGAGAGAACAATGGAAAGAAAGAATGAAAGAATTAATGAAAGAGAGAACATTAGAAAAAAGAATGGAATAATGAATGAAAGAGAGAACAATGGAATGAAAGAATGAAAGAATGAGAGAACAATAGAAATAAGGTGTGGGATTATGATTGAAATAGAGACTGATGGAAATGATTATGATTGAAATAGAGACTGATAATGAAATATTTTCCTGGTTTCTCTTAACTATGCATATAAAACCTGGGAAATATTTTTTTAGTTATTTTTGGGAAAAATTATTTATGCTACCAAATTTGATTGTTAAATCTATAAAGAAAACTTTATTTTCAGTTTACCCAAAAGAATGTATTAACTTTAATTGAAGAACAAATCTTTTACGCAGTAAGTAGATGAATATTTGATTATTTATGCTATAACAATACTAGACTGAGAAAAATGTTTAAAAGAGGAAGAGATGACAGAATTTTAACATAAAAAAGTGAGGAGATGGTATTTGCAGACAGTTTATATTTATCCAACCCCTATGTCATGGACAGGATGTGACACAAGGTCTATTTTTAAGTACAGTACAGCTGTTTTAAGTTCAGTGTTTTCCTTCTTTTAGACTGGTTGCCATTGCAAGTCTAAAGCACTTAGTCTACCCTACTATTTACTGATAGCTCATAGGAGAAGAGATAGATTATGCCTTTCTCAAGAGCATTAACACAAAGTGAAAAGTAAACTGCCTTATCCAGGATTTGAACTCAGATTGCCACTTCCATTTTCTCTGACAATAGTTATGTTATGTATACCTCTGCAGATTAAGTAGTATTGACGAAGGCTAGCAATTAAATTTGATGTAATATAAATTGTAAAAAGTCAATAAATATGTTGGGAAATGTGAGAAATCTGTTTAAATATTGTTTGTTTGGTGTATGTGAAAATATTCAGCTCAAGTATCACCTAATAATGGCATTGCCAGCAAAATCAGAAATATAGTGAATTTCTTGGAGCTGAGAGAGAAGGGTTAAAGTAAAGGACAAGTCCAATTCCAGGTTCAAGAACATTAAGATTAAAATGCATTAGAGTACATTTCCTAATCAGATTTTAAGGTTCTCCATGATCCAAGGTCTCAACCTCAAGGAATTTGAATCAAACATTAAACATTGTGTTCTCTGATCCCATTTTTACTCAATGTCTTACAAAAATACACACAATTCTTAAAAATATTTTTTCAATATATTCTCTTGCAAAAAAAAAAAAAATGATTTCAATCTGTGGACTGTCTTATGTATTGGAGTACAAGAATACTTCTTACAGTGATATTGGTATACCTGGTGCTAAGGAAGTCAAGTCCCCATTTTGCAAGGACCAATATTGGTATTGGTATATATGTGATATAGTATTTGGAGATGCTTGAGATGTAATGGTTGTGTCATAGGAAATGGTCATGGCGACACAAGTTCAAATCTGGGAGGAGGCAGTTGGCATTTCACACAGTGCTAATACCCTTGGGAAAAGTATGAATTCAGCTATTCTCCTCCAGCTATGGATAAATAGTTGGGAAGATTGGGTTCTTTAGGCTTCGTTTGGTAACCAGTCTTGGAGAAGGAAACTCTAAATTCAAACTGGTGAAACTGCACTTAAAACTGATTTTTTGTTGCAATTTGCTCATATGGTGAAGTTTTTTTTATATCTTCATGATATACTAAAACTGAACACAATGACAGGAAAGACAAAATAGAATATTTGTAAATACAAGAACATTTAACATTTTATATAAATAATATACATACCAATGGTATTAAGAAGAAAGAATACACAAATATGTCCTGACAACCAAAAATATATACATATTGTTCCATGAACAAGCAGTATGTAGAAGGGGTTCAAAAAAAGAAAAATGCTTACTCGATGAGAGAGTGTAAAATAGCCTCATGGCTTTACAATTCCTTGGCAGGGTCTGAGATATGTCTCTCCTATTTAAAGAACGGAGGCAAAATTGCTTGGTGAACCCAAAAGACACACCTATTCTCTTAGGGAGATGATTATTTATTAACTCACTTCACTGACATCTCAAAACAACAAATCATTATTCATGAAATTCTGCATGTTGGCTGGTTGGTTGGTTGGTTGTTTAGTTATATGGTGTATCAACCCTTTTCGGGTCATTTACCGCTGAATTAAATCATTTTGATAATAGTTTCAAACTATTCGGTTTAGTATAAGTAGTTTTTTGTTTACACACAGTTTAATGGAAAAACAGTTCTATTTCAAACAATTCAGTTTACCGTAATTACAGTTTAGATCTATTTGACCCATAGACAGGAACCTATCAGGTGGTACTATTCTGGGCCAGAGTGGACTTGGGAGTGATGGCAATGAAGGAGTACTCTGCATTCTCCAAAGCTCCAGCATTACTGAAGCATTACCATCAGATTGTTTAGTGTCATATCTAGGACACTCATTGGGGGTGTCTAACTCCTCTAGAGAGATTCAGTTGGTGTATTCCACAGCTTGAGCGGACTGGACAATTTACATATTGGCTGAATTTGTAATTTAATTTGAAATTAACATTTTTTTGAATGGATACGTTAAAGTCTTTGAATCATAATCATTGAACATTGCTGACAAAATCCAAATTGGTAAGCCTTGTTGGCTGGGGCTGCAGAATATACTAACTGCTTCTCTGCAGAGAAGTAAGACTATCAACTCCAAAGAGTGTCCTGGATATGGCATTAAACAATCTGATGGTGAAGCTCCAGTAATACTGGACCTTTCGGAAATGTAGAGTGCCCTTTCAATGCCATCATTCCTTTGCCTTGACAGCTGGGGCTGAAGAATATACTGACGGCATCTTTGTTGAGGGGCAAGACCACCCCCTCCCAACGAGCGTCCTCTTATGGCATTAAAGAATATGATGGTGAGGCTCAGGTAATGCTAGAGCTTTGGGGAATGCAGAGCACGCCTTCATTGTCATTGCTCCCAGGTCCACTCTGGCCTAGAATGGTAGCACCTGATAAGGTCCTATCAATGAGTCAAATAGACCTGCTTGACCATTTAAACTTTGTGCTAACAAATAATTTATGCTAAATTGAATTGTTAGAACTAGAACTGTTTGATCATTTAACTGTGTGTAAACAAATGACTGATGTTTAATTGAATTGTTTATGATTCATATCAATACTTGGAACCATTTAACTGTGAGTGAATGAATGAGTAATGTTGAATAGAATAATTAGAGTTTAATAGCAATAGTTGAAACAATTAAACTGTGCGCAAACAAATGATTAACAGAATATAGAATTATTTGTATTAGATTGCAGTACTTGTGTGAAAACAAGTGACATATGATAAATTGAATTGTTTGAAATAGAACTGTTAGATCATTTAACTGTGTGTAAACAAATGACTGATGTGTAATTGAAATGTTAGTTATACATAGCAGTACTTGGAACCATTCAACTTTAACTTATTCTAAACTGAATTGTTTGATATTGAACTGTTTGATCATTAAATTGTGTGTATTTAAAATGTGTTTACATATATATATATTCAATACATGAGTAAAAACACGATTTGGCATTAAATAACCAACAAAGGTTGATATGCTATAAAACCAAATCAAACTAATACAAACTGATAATTGTTGGATTATTGTTGTGGGTATAAGCCATAGACAACTTCCTGTTTCAAGTAAATTGCCATGACCGTTGCATTCTGGGAAGAAATTACTCTTCCAAATTACCATAAAAGCCCTAACTTTTGTAAGCCCTTTAATAGGATGTTTCCTGCATAGAAAAACATCTTACTGATGTTGAATTTACAATTTGGATTTACTTATTTGGAATTTTAGATTTAATACTTAACTGGATTATGTAATCTTCATTGATTCATAACTTGATACCAGTCATTTGTAAAGCTAAGTGGAACTCAACTCTGTCTACAAGTTTATTTTCTGCATTTTGTATAACTGCTTAATATATTGAATCTTCCAACAATAATATTTAAACTAACAGGGTTTTCTGTTCTCTATCTGCAAACTGATACCAGGTAATCAAAAGATTTTGTATTGTGCTGTTAACAGAGTCACTGGACCATTTCTTAATAACATTTTCAACTTCTTGAATTTCTGAATTTGGAAGTTTGTCAAATATCTAAATGTTATATTATTATCATCAGCTCATGCTGATAACATAGAGTTCCTTGACCCTTTTATCATTTGTCCCTATTGTCCATCACACCTGGTATACCCTTTAGACTGCATCCAGTGTCCACACAGAACTGATGTACGTAAAACCTTCCTGGTCAGCCAACACTTGCACATCCATATGTAGGAGTCCATATATTGATATATGCATAGTCAATCTGTTCATTAGGTGGTACTTATTCAGCAAAAGTTTTTTTTTATATATATTGTGCATTTTTAATGTTAAAATTGTGTATTAACTTAATAAATTGATTATGTATATTGGCAAACCTTTCACTTTCAACATAGATTAATTTAACTAATCTGGTTACTAAATATGACAAAATGTTGAGCAAACTGCCTATATACAATTATGCATGAACTCATTCTTATTGGCTACCGTTAATTTATCTGAATCTGGGTCCCAGATTTGGTCAGAAAGAGAGAGTTGATTCTAATAATGATAAAACAGTCAAACCAATTTCATCAGTCATGTAATTTTTTTTACCCTTAAAAATTTCAAGTATGATGTTTCTAATAATAATAATTTGGTTGGTCAGAGAGGTAGCACCTGATAGGGTCCTATCAATGGGTCAAATAGAACTAAACTGCATACTTATGCTAAAGTGAATCGTTTGAAATAGAACTGTTTTTGACATTGAACCTGTGTACTAATGCTAAACTGAACTGTTTGAAATAGAACTGTTTTGACATTTAACTGTGTGTTAACAAAAACTATACTTATACTAAACTAAATTGTTTGAAATAGAACTCATTAAATAACCTACAAAGGTTGATATGCCATCAAAACAAAGAAATAGATAGCACAATACCATGAAAATAAGGCACTTTTAGCATAATGGTAATTGTTGTTGGAAATAGCTGTGGTGACTCCAGTTAAAATACTGGATGAGGCTCTTTGCATTTCATTTCATACTAATGCCCTTGGGAAAGGCATGAATCCATCTATTCTTTCTTCAAATATGGGAAAATAGTAAAACAGACTAGTTTATTTAACCTTGGATAGGCAGCCAGTGTAGGGGAAGAAAAACTCTGAATTCAAAAATTTTACTTGGCTTAAAAATTGACCAAGTGTCATATCCTGCCCGTTGCAGAGGGGTTGGGTAAATCCATTCATGATATAGAAAATATGTTTTATTTTATGCAAAAGTAAATGAACCGGTAATATAGCTGGATTACAGTAATTCAACATACATATAGTTCAATTTATGCACAGTTTCCCAAATAAAGACTGTATCAACAGGACTCAGACCTGATACTAATACATTGTATATCCTCCTTGGGCCATAACTCAAACCTGCAAAACGGCTGGAGAAAAAACTAGACTGCAATTACACAAGAATGTTGCGAGCAATATTGAACAAGTCCTGGCGGCAACACCCCACAAGGTACCAACTATATGGCCTCCTGCCTCCCATCATGAAAACTATCCAAGCTAGACAAACCAGACATGCAGGACACTACTGGAGAAGCAAGGATGAGCTCATAAGGGATGAACTCCTATGGACCCCGCATATGGCCAAGCAAAAGCAGGATGACCAGCTCGAACATACATACAGCAGCTATGTGAGGATATGGGATGTAGCCCTGAAGACCAGACAGAGGCAATGAATGATAGGGAGAAGTGGCGAGAGAGGGTCAGGGATATCAGTGCAAATGGCAGGACATAATGATGATGACTGTACTCCTATTGGCATAACGGTTAGAGTGTTTGCCAATGATCTGAGAGACCTGGGTTCAATCCCAGGTCTAGTTATACCAAAGACAAAAAAAATGGTACTTGATGCAGTCTCGCTTAACACTCAGCATTATAAGGTGTGGATCAAGGGTAAAGTGGAGCAATCCTTGGAAAGGAGTAGCACCCTCGAAAAGGAAGCTTTAGTTTCACCCTCGACTATCGTTGCCAACTTAACTTTTACATGTATTGATTTGTATATGTGATCATATCGATTTGTATATACAAATCAATATGATGATTCTCTTTTTCTGTAATTCAGCTCTTACCTGCATGTTATTTTCAAGGTTTTATGTGTGTATACATGTGTTAATATATATATTTGTGAATGGTAATTGTGAGTTGCCTCCTCCTTATTGATAGCCACTTTGATGTCATTCATGAAAGAGTAGCACTGAAAGTTAATTCTGATTTGCATAGCTGTTGGCTGTTTAGCTAATTTGAATAGCTGTTGTATTGATGAGGATTAGCCAATCATAGATCATTTTATTGCAATATAAATTGGTTACTTTTCTGTTAAGAAGTTAAATTTTTCACCCAAAATGATTGCTGGCCTCTACGTTGAATTATCATTGACTGTTGAATTCTCTACCAAACAAACATATATATATATATATATATAGTCATCCACAGACAGATCTGTTTTGTTCTATCAGAACTCATCAGTGTGGCTAGACAGTATCTTCCCGTAGCTGGGATCGAAACCCGGTTGACTCAAATGGCAAGCCAAAGCTTCTAACCATTTAGCTACGAGGAGATATTAGCAACGAAGTACATTTTTAAGCGGTTATGAATCACAATTACTATTGTTTACGTACATCCGTTCAACGGCCGCTGAGATCTCAATTCAAATACGAAGAGACTTGCAAAGGCGCTAATGGCAACACGATTACTTCTTAGCTAAAGAACTCGACCCTACAAAAATTTATATATATATATATATATATGAATTTTTGTGCATTTTTGTGTCCATGCAAATATCAAAACACTTGACATGATGTTAAATCATTAATATGCAAGTGCAATGGTTATTATATACAAACAAATGGCATTTTGGTTTATTGGTTTAATGGCAGATCAACCTTCATGGATTATCCAATGCCAATGCTATCCTTGTGGAAGAACAGCAGTGATGCAATTGAACTAATATCTGGTGGGGGGATAAGGGGATTTATACCTTTCTTAAAGATATTAATCCAAAAGTGAATGTAATAATATGAGTTTGAACTTGCTTACTTGAAGGTCACAGTCCAGCACTTTAGCCATTATAACACAGGAACAACTCCCTGCTCCCCACCAAATGGCATTTTTCACAATCATGGGATATTGAATTTTTATAATGACTTTAGATAGCAGATTTTAATACATAACTCTCCTGTTGAATTCATTTGTAATTTTATTGCTTTATTTTCATTTATATAAGCAATAGTTTTATGTATAACTTTCTTAAAAAAGTCAAAAGTTATTTTAATTTTAATGAATTTTAATGAAGGAATACAATTGATATTCAAGGTTTTTCATTTCCTTTGAAAAATATGCTCCTTATGCAGATGTCAGGAAGCAAACAGGAAATTAAAGATTAAAAACAACTTGTTTTGTTTTGGTTTGATGATATACCTTGCTCTGTCGACTAGGGCTATAGAATACACTGACTGCACTTCTGCAGAGGGGTAAGACCCCTCCCAATGAAAGTCCTGGATATGACACTAAACAATCCGAAGATGAGGTTCTCGCGATGCTGGAGCTTTGGGGAATGTGGAGCACCCCTTCATTGCCGTTGTTCCCAAGTCCACTCTGGCCTGGAATGGTAGTACCTGATAGGGCTCTATCTATGGGTTAATTTGAACTAACTGCATACTTATGCTTAACTGAATTGTTTGAATTAGAACTGTTCGACTAAACTGAATAGCTTGAAATAGAAATGTTTTTGACAACTAAACTATGTACTTATATTCAAACTGCGAGCTTATGCTAAACTGAATTGTTTGAAATGGAACAGTTTTTGACATTGAAACTGTACTTGCACTGAACTGAATTAATATAGAACTTCTGTGTTTATACTAAACTGAATTAGCTGAATTAAACTGTTAGAATAAATTGAATTGCTTGAAACAGAAATGTTTTTGACAATTAAACTGTGTACTCATGCTAAACAGAATTGTTTGAAATAGAACTGAATATTTGTATAAAAATGGATTTGGTGTTAAATAACCTACAAAGGATGATTTGCCATAAAACCCAATCAACCAACCAACAACTGATAACATATCAGCCCTGGTATGTTATTTAATGCCAAATCCTCTTTAAACATGCATATTAAATGTATGATTTGTAAACACATTTTGTCGATAATGTTTTTAAATGAACCTGGGTGGCTCATTCTTTTGCACACAGTTAAATGATTTCAAGTATTGCTATGTATCACTAACAATTTAATTAAACATCAGTCATTTGTTTTACACACAGCTAAATGATCAAACAGTTCTATTTCTAACAATTCAATCAAGCATAAGTCATTTGTTTGCACACAGTTTAAATGATCAAACAGTTCTACTTGAATCATAGAGAGGACCCTATCAGGTGCTACCACTCCAGGCCAGAGTGGACCTGGGAGCAATGGCAATTAAGGGGTACTCTACATCCCCTAAATATCCAACATTCCTGGAGCCTCAACATTATATGATTTAATGTCATATCCAGGACACTCATTGCGGGGGTGGTTCTTATCTCTCTTCAGAGATACTGTTGGTATATTCTGCTGCCCTTGCTGACTTGGTTGGAGTTGTTTTGTGATGACTTTAATGAAAGCAAAAGTGTAAACACCTACACATAGATACCCAAATATATAGTTGTGGTCATCATTTTAATGGATCATCATTTTAATGTGCACCAACTTAGAAGTTATCAATGTCTAAGTGTAATTATAGGAGATAGTTTATTTGGCAGATTGTGGATTTAAGCTTTAGTAAGGCAGTTAGTCTGGGAGAAGAAAAACTTAACATTCAAACCAGCTGTACTTTGCTTTGTCATATCCTGCTTGTGGTGAATGGGTTGGGTAAATGTGTGTGTGCGTCTGTGTGTGTGTGTGTGTGTGTGTGTGTGTGTGTGTGTGTGTGTGTGTGTGTGCTGAATATAAAAGATTTAAACAATAGAATACTTTCTTTTTATCCTCAAATATGGATCAGTGACATGTGGAGAAATCTAGGGAAAGGAGTAGCACCCTCCCTACACTTTGGAGTTGTAGCTATTGAAAAGGGAGCCTTTGGGTCGCCCTAATGGCGGTCATCCAACTTATATATATATATATATATATATATATATATATATATATATGTGTGTGTGTGTAGTGCATTCAATAAGTTTCCAGACTTTTTTGTACAGGCATCTAAAATTGTCGTTGACTCTTGAAAATTCAGTTATTGCAATATGTTTATGAGATTACTGATCAATTTTTATGATTTCAGGTTCAAATGAACAGCTACAGCAGGAATTGGAATACATCCTACTAAAGCCTGATTGTCATAGCTGGTAAATGCAATCTGGACATGAGGACATTTTAGAAGAACGATATGCAATAAAATTCTGTTTTAAACTTGGAAAAAATGCCACAGAAATGTATGGAATGCTTCAGGCTGCTTTTGGAGCATCTTGTATGATTTGAGCATCAGTTTTTGAGTGGCATAAGAGATTCAAGGAAGCCAGGGAGTCTGTGAGGGATGATGAGAGGTGTGGGAGGAGTAAGGAAGTCAATACACCAAAGTTGATTGGCCAAAGAGTTGGGGTTAAGGTTAGGGTTACTATGTTGAGGTTTAAAGGGAATTCAGGAAGAGATTCTGTCAGAAGAGGCCGGCACTCTTCAAATCAGGTCAGTGGCATTTCCAGCAGGACAATGCACCAGGCCACAACTCCATCCTTGTCACAGACAATTTGACTAAGATGGGCATCAAGACAGTTCCTCACCCTCCCTATTGTCCAGATCTTGCTCCTTGTGACTTTTGGTTATTCCCTAAGCTGAGAGGCTGTCGTTATGAGACAATTGAGGAGATGAAAGAGGCTGTTATAAAGGTCATTGACACACTCACACAAGAGGACTTCCATGGGGCCTTCCAGAAGTTGTTGGAATTGTAGAACAAGTGCATTGCAACCGGAGGAGATTACTTTGAAGGGGACTAGAGTTTCATGTGTGTACTATTAATAAAAGTTCTCATATGAAAAAAGTCTGGAAACATATTTAATGATCCTCGTATATATATATATATATATATATATATATATATATATATATATTTTCTTTTACTTTATATACATATATATATATATATATATATACTCAACAATTCCTGTTTATTTATTTTATTGTTTTTATTCTATTAAAAGAATCATAAGTTATAGACTATGAAAAACATTTCACGTGTTTAGTTAGTGCTTTTTAATTCTTTTTAAATTAAGAGTTCTAGGCCAATTTCCATAGGAATGTTATATAAGAAAGTTAATCCTTTTGATAAGGAGTATAAAGAACAGGTAGGAGAGAGTTGCTTGCTGACTGTTGATCATAATTTACAACATCTTGTCAAATCAATGCCAATATTCCAAAAACAAAAAAAAACAAAAAAAAACAAAAAAAAAAAAAAAGTAAAAACATGATTCCCATGATTTTGAGCTATTTAGAACAATCATTGACCATCAGCAAAAGTGTATACATTTCAACATTAAACCATATCAATCAGGCCAGCTACATATTCATTCTCTTATATACCTACCCACATATTATTTCCATCCTCCCCTGACCTGCCCCTGCCAGCCTGCATCTTTATCTTTCATTGGATGGATTATTTGTTGTTAATCTACGGACAGAAAACCTGATGCATTTCTGACAGCATTCTTGCCGTCAGTGGCAAGGCGCTGACTTATTTCAGTTTTCAACCAAAGCATCGGAAGGCAGTTGTGAATCTTCTCCTCTGCATCTTTCTTTCAAGAAGAGATTATGGGCGGCAAACGTCGATCAGGATGATAGTATTTAAATCCTCAAAGACCACATAGTTTCCTTTCCTTTTCTTTTTTCTTGGTCTTCTTTTCCTTCCCCATCAACTCTTATTACTCTTTAGAGTATTTCTCTCTGTTGCTTTTACCATTTACTATTTACTCTAGCTGCCTATGTAGAGTACTAGCAAATATCACAATGTAGAATTCAAGTATAACCAAGTGATTTATAAGAAATTACTGAATTCAGTGGTTTCCTCTCAGCGCTAGTGTTGAATTCATTTTGAGGTATAAATATTCATATTATATAATAATGTTGAGGAGGTTGTAATTAACTCCTCTTGGCATCTGCCCTGTTGGCAGAGATTATTATAATATGCTGACTGTATTCCTTACTGAAGGGTAAGACCCCTCCTAAAAAAAGGTCTCCTTTGTGTAATACTAAATTGTATCTGGTGGTGAGGCTCAAGTTCTGGAGATATGGAGAGTGTGGAGTACTCCTTTCATTGCTATTATTCTCAGGTCTTTTATGACACAAAGTGGTAGTACCTGTTTGGGTCCCATATATGGGTCAAATATATCCGCTTGAAAACTATTAATATCAAAAAGGATAGTAAAAAAAGAAAAATTGTTTTCAGTATGACACTAAACTGCATCTGGTCATGAGGCTCTGTGAAGTCAGGAGTCGTTCCTTCAATGTCATTACTCTTAGGTTCACTTTGACCGGGAGTGATAGTATCTGTTTGGGTCCCATTTATGGATAAAATAGATCAGCTTGAAAATTGTCAGCATTGAATAATGTCATATAACAGTGTGAAAATGAATGATTGCTATTCGAAGTGTCCCTGTGGTGTATTGGCTAATGTGCTGGACATCAGAGTAAGTGAGTAATGAAATAAGCCAATTTATTTAAATGTGTACAAACAAATGACTATTTAAAAAGAATTACAGGGGCGTGGAGAGTTGTCTTTGACAATTTAACTATCTTGAGTAAAACACTAAATTGTATCTGATGGTGAGGCTCCAGTTATGGAATTTTAGGAAAGGTGGCATCATCCCTTTGTCATTGCTTCCAGTTTCTCTCTGATGCTAAGTAAGGGTCTCGACTTTGGGTCCAATAGATTTGTCTGAAAACTACTAGTATTCGATAAGAATACTTGAAACCATCTAACTTATTATTAGCATCTGATAGGAGTACTTGAAAACATATTACCGTTGGCAAACAAATCTATTAAACAAATAGATTATAAACAAATCCTATTAAATGAGAACATTGGTCTAATGGTTAGAGTGTTCGCCAAAGGCCCGGGAGACCTGGGTTCAATTCCAGGTCGAGTCATACCAAAGACTCAAAAAATGGTGTTTGATGTTACCTAGCTTAAGACTCAGCTTTATAAGGTACGTATCAAGGGTAAAGTGAAGCAATCCAGGGAAAGGAGAAGCGCCCTCCCTTACACCTCGGTGTAGTAGCTATCAAAAAGTGACACCTTTGGGTCACCCTCAACTAAGGTCGCCAACAACATCATTATTTAGAATAGTTACTTGAAGCTATAATTCTTTGTGAATGATTGTTATCAGTGATTGCTTGGGAGCATGAAATTTCTTGCTAAAAGAAAACTTAACAAGGATTGATATTTCATAAAAACCAACCAATTAATCAGCTCTCCAACAGAACAGTTAACTATTAGAATTCTAGAATTGTGGAGGTGCCCGTGGTGTAATGGTTATCGTCGTAGGAAATGGACACGACCACACGAGTTCAAATTCTGGACGAGACTGATAGCATTTCACATAGCACTAATACCCTTGGGAAAGGTATAAATCCAATTATTCTCCCTCCAGCTATGGGTAAATAGTAGGGCAGACTGGGTTCTTCAGCCTTGGTGAGGCAACTAGTCTAGGAGAAGGAAAACTCTGAATTGAAACCTGTTAAACTCCACTTAAAAACTAACCTTGTGTCATATCCTGCCTGAGTGGAGGGGTTGGTAAATATGATTCAAATTCTAAAGCTAAATATATGAAACTTTTATTTTAGGTTATTGTTAACATCATTTGATATTTTGGCTTCAGTGAATGAAAATCTATTTTAAGATATAAATTTTCATAGTAATGTTATATGGTGACTCGATGTTGTAAAACATGGTGCAGCAGGTGTGTGGTGTGATGACCTGGAAATGGCCTCAATTTCATCAGGTGCAGAGTAGTTGTAAGATAAGCAGAATGTCCCATACAAAAAAACTGATCCATAAGAATATGGCTCCCATATGATTGGGAACAGACAGAGTGATTCAACACAGACTTAGAACAAAAGCAATTGAGACTTGTTGTTTTAAACATAGTTTAGAATTAGTGATTTGTGTAATTTCTTTTAGTCTAGACAATTTCATCACAGGCCTTACCCAAGATTGGAAATAATTGCTTACAATTGTTGAAAAGGCTTTGTACTTGTTTGTTTCTCACCACAAGCTGGTCACTTCCAGTGTTTATATCTTGTATCAACCAATGCAAAAGTATGTTATAATGTTTTGAAGGTTGGAATTGACAGTGTTTTGCATAAAATAGACACTATTTGTTATATAATAGATTGAAGAGATCTATTTTTGACCGGTAGTGTAACATTCAAATTACTTCCCAAGCCAATATATGTGGGAAAAAATATGGCATGTCAAATAGTATGATGGACAGGTGTTGAACTTGTGGTCAATCTGAGACCATAGCCCTCATTAAATGGTTTCCGTCAGATGACGAAAATGGTTTTAGAGTTAGAAGTAAGTTAGTCAGTTAGTGAGAAACAACTGACCAGAGCAGTTGAATATTCCATCTTGCTTTCACTGATTTCCTTTCACATCCCCACCAATGATCAGAATGTTGTGTTTGGGAAAGTGTTGGACAGGAGATGATAGCTCATTATAGAAGGTAGGGATGTCTGTTTCATGACTTTAGTGGGGCTGTAGAATGAGATAATCATTATGCATGAGTAGCCATTGAATGTAGCACACTTTATTCTCAGTCGGATTTTCACCATGTTATTTAATGATTTTAAAGCACATGGGCTGAGAAGCACTCTTACACCTCTAATAGTAGCAATGCTGGTATTTTTCCATACAAATGCTGACATAAATGTCCATCTATCACTGTATTCATGGTATTTCAGTTCTAGTTTGCTATGGTAATATCTATGTCCCTATACACTTATGGTGTCTATATTCTTATCAGCTACAGATGCTGTAAATGTAGATAACTCGTTTATAAGTATTTAATGTTCTAAGTTGCTATGTTGAAAATAATCTTAACTTTAAGTAAGCTGATATTTTCAAACACTGGTGCCAGAGATGTTACCTTATCAGAACATGCCCTTGTTGACCCACATGAAAGGTAATGTTTGGTTTAAATTAGAGTTGTGGTAATCTTTTAGTGGCAATTTGTTCCCATTAATAAATGCGACCAGTATAGATAAACAGCAGTAGTTTCCTGTCTGAACTATTCAAATCTGGTCATTGACCTTTGAAGTTCTGCCATCTAGCATCAGGTAAAGTGCACAATTGACCAGCTTTTGGAATCATCCACCTTGCTTCATAGCAATTATGATGCATCCCATGGTTTTCAATTCTGCATGCTTATCATATTTACCAACCCCTCCACTCGGGCAGGATATGACACAAGGTCAATTTTTAAGCGGAGTTTAACAGGTTTGAATTCAGAGTTTTCCTTCTCCTAGACTAGTTGCCTAACCAAGGCTGAAGAACCCAGTCTACCCTACTATTTACCCATAGCTGGAGGGAGAATAATTGGATTAATACCTTGCCCTAGGGTATTAGTGCTATGTGAAATGTAATCAGTCTCGTCCAGGATTTGAACTCATGTCACTGTGTCCATTTCCTACGACGATAACCATTACACCACGGGCACCTCCTCAATTCTGCATGCTTATATTGTTCGTATAACACTCTCTGCATCCAGACTCTGATATCTAGTGATAGGCCAAGGCAAGAAGACTGAAGGATTATGGAAGCCACATGTTTTGTTATATACTCATATACAGCATCATAATGACACAATAATAAAGACAAATGCAGTAATAAATGACGCAATGATAATGACAGACACAGTAATAAACGATGCAGGAAGGAAGACTTCTTTACAAATATATACCTCTCACTTTATTGCAAGGGTTCAAAAAGGTTGTGTGGGGTTTTACTGTGAGAGGGAGCTGGAGACCGAACATAAACTGTAATATTTTGACCCCACTGTTATGACCGTCATGTTGTGTCTTTCTTGTTCTCTAGGGCTGCTCAACCGGAGGCCTAGGGCCCACTCTGCTAGATGCTGGCTTTCTTTACTGCATCTTATCAGCATCTTCTCTGGACCCCAAACTCCATCGGGGTTCCCCAGGGCCCCCTCAGTCAGGTGTGGCTTTCCCTACCACATCTCACTCCAACTGTCTGGAACTCTACTGGCAACTCAATTGGCTTGTCGAACTCAACTGAGTTATATAATCGTTCGACGCCCACTCGATCTTTGAAACCAAATGTTTAATCGTCAACAAGTGGAAATAATTGTCATGCAGTTCAGAGGTCACTCTCTTCCGGTGCATCAGTCTATGAGTGTACCATGGGAATTTTTTAGCTCATCCCATTTCATTCCGCCCACGTGATTTCCTCTCATAACTGCCATTAGAATGTGTCACCTCCTTCTGGTGCATCACCTTGGAATGGCATTTTTGGCCAGGTCAAAAGGTCAAAACACAACAGTTTGATGGTCATAGAGTTTTGATCTTAATTCTTATTGACATGGAGTTATATATCATTGCTATTACACTTGCTGGGTTTTAATAATGCAAGTTTTCTTTCTCAAAACAAAGTTGTAAGTTTTAACTTAGTTAAAGTCTGACTATAACATTTTATTTAAATCAGGTTTTGTAGTTTCTGTTTCTTTTATTTCTTGTGTGATCAACATTATTTTGATTCATTATTCCTTGACTTATATACATGAAACACTTTCTGTATTTTCTCATGAAAAAAAGAAATGTTTACATGTTAGTAAATGTGTTCGAAGAAGTATCAAGACTGATTCTGTATTTACCTAAGCAAAAATGAAAAATGAATTAATCATTAATTCCTTTAAAAATAGTCTACTTGAAATTCAACACACTTATTCTATTTAGTTTTCCTTTGGGCGAAGCATCTTTTAAATGCTTCTCATTATATAGAGTGAAGTATTTATAGTATTTATTTTAACATCTACCACATCCTCAACTCTTAGGGGTTGTCCTCGTGGCGAAATGGTTAAAGCGATGGACTATGGAATCGTAGTAAACGAGTTCGTACTCCAGTCGCATCATTACGTTCACTTTTGGGCAAATACCCTCGGGAAAGGCATGAACCCCTTATCCTACCAGCTATAGGTTAAATAGTACCACTACTGTTCTTCTAGGAGAATGGGTTTGGTATTAAATAACCTACAAAGGTTGATATGCCATTAAACAAAGAAACCAACCAACCAACCAACCCAAATCTTAACCTTGACATGAATTTACAGTTTAGGAAAGAAGAAAATATTATATGGAACTAAATCTAGTGAGACTGGTTGGTAATGCACAATCTTGTGTTTCACCAAAAATATTGCTCAAAATGTATTGCGACTGGTTTCATAATTTTTTTCAATTTGGTACTGACTCATGTAGACTTTGTCTCAACATCATCTCTATTATTGAAGTGACTCAGCTGTTCACAGATTTTCATTTCAATTTTAAAGTTTTAGATTTTAAAAATTAAATCTTCTGTCTCAATACTTTTTGGTTGCACCTTATCTGTGACAAATAATTACAAGCTGGATTTTTGTCAGTAAATTTTACTTTGTAATCTATCTGATTACACAGTAAAACAGATTAAACATTAAAATGCTGTTTTTATCATTAAGTTACAGGTAAAATGATGAATATTGTATGAACTCCATCACATTAAACAATATTTTATCAATTCAATGCTATCATTAAAAAATCCTTGTTAAATGATTTTTTAAAGATTTTTTTCATGAATTATTCAAATTAGTATCTTTATTTTTGTTGTTAGGAATTTAAGTTTTTGGCAACCACCTTTTATTGGATACAACATACAGATGGGATAGAAAGCTAAAGAATTAGTTAACTAGAACACTGAGATTTAAAAAAAGATAGTTTTACTTGTCTGAATGATGAAAAAGAATAATGGCTTCTTTCAACTCAAATTCAGTACATGAAAGAAGATTGCTGTCTTTTCTCATTTAGAATTTTTTAGATGAACCAAATAATCTTTTTTTCTGCTCTTTTTATATCAGCTATATTTATAATGATACAGAAAATCATATTGACCACAACCTTCAACTCAGCAAGGCAGAATTTAATTAGAATGAATTGATAATTATGATATTTTCTAATTTAAAAATCTACTTGATTGCAATCTAAACTATTATAAATAAGGTATCCATGTGTCTGTCTCATAAAAGAAAAAGAAAAGATAGAGGGTATTTGTATACACAGACAAACACTTCTGAAGCTTGTTTAAATTTTATCTGCTAATTATCAGCAGAGAACGAAAGTATTGGTCAGAATGGTCACTTTTGTAGGGAGTGGGAGGGAAACATAAAATGAAAAGGAATAATAAAGAGTAGGAAAAGAGGAAACAAGTTGAGAGGTAGAAAGAGTAAGATTGACAGAGGAATGAGAAAATAATGTGGAGGAAATCATTTTATCAAGCGTACATTCAAAAACATATTTCAGTTTTCTTAACTAAATTATTGCTAGCAGAAATTTTTATTTAATCTTTTAAGAAAATTACTGGTAGAAATTACAATGGGTGAGGAAGTAATGATGAGATAATAAACTGTAAGATTTTGACAAGTGTAGAGAGTAGGGCTTACACAAGATCAAAGACAATCTGTTCATCAAACTTATGCTGCGAGTCACTGAGAAATGTGCAAATTGTTCTCACAAAAACAATAGAGACAAATTTTACAACAGAATCCAGTGCCGCATAAGCAGCATATTTGATTTCTTTTAAAATTATTCTGAACTGATATATCATTTTGTTTGTTTATCTAAGGGCATATCAACCTACATGGGTTATTTAATGCCAATGCCTTACTTGTAGAAGAACAGGAGGTGCCTGTGGTGAAATTTTATAGTCGTAGGAAATGGACACGGTGACACGAGTTCAAAAGAGGCAAATAGCAATTCACATAGCATTAATATCCTTGGGAAAGGTATGAATCCAATTATTTTCCCTTCAGCTATGGGTAAATTGTACAGCAGACTGGGTTCTCTAGCCTTGGTTAAGCAGTCAGTTTATGAGAAGGAAAACTCTGAATTGAAACCTTTTAAACTCCACTTAAAACTTGACCTTGTGTCACATCTTACATGTGCAGATGGGTTGGTAAATACATACTTGTAGAAGAACAGCAGTGATACTATTTGACCCACATTGGCAGGGGATGAAGGGTTTTGTACTTTTCCCAAAAGTATTAGTTTGAAAGTGAACATGATCAACATAGTTGTAGAGACAGGGTGTCCAAAAAATACTTTGATCAGTAACTGAGTTTTCAAAAAAGAATGGTCCAAATACACCCAAACCCTGTCAGCTTTGGTTGTAAAATATGCTGATAGCACCTCTGCTGAGGGGTAAGACCTGGAGTGATAGTATTTGTTAGAGTCCTATCTATGGGTCATCTAGAACAAATCAATCATCTATTATACATAAAACCATTTAACTTTTTAAAAACAAATGATTAATATCAAATAGAATCATTGGTATTGGCAATACTTTAAACCATTTAACTGTGTGCAAACAAATGGGCTCTGTCCCATTTAAGAATAATGCTACCTACAAACTATTTTCTTTCAAATCATATATATTGTTGAATCTCTTATCTTTTCAAATTACAATACTATCAAACAAAGACTGAGTTTTTTAATGAGTGTCCTTATTTTGTCAGATTGGTGCCAAAAAGTTACAAAGTCTCTTATTTAAAATACTTCAGCTTACCTGTTGATATATATTTCGAAAGATAAATGAATAGATAATTGAATTAGATAGAGAAAGAGAGAAAGAAAAAGATAAACACTGATAATGATGGATAGTTATATCATGGAATGCTAATAATAGATAGATACAAACTAATTGATATAAACACAAACATATATTAAGCATATATAGATAGATAAATACATAGACTGATATGATAAGTACTTTTTGATAAATTTGGAATGCTAATTACTGTTGTACTCCCTACATAATGGAGTCACCCTCCTCCATAAATACATGTCAATGGAGCGTTGACTGGAGTTCACCAGAGTTAATCCAAACCCATGTGACACAATCACGTGATACCACTTGTGTAGTGGACAATAGTTGCTACCCGGCTGGACTCTCAACTAACTACTGTCTAACCCAATTCACTTGTATCCTGTTTTTGTTACTTGAATATATATGTTTTCTATCTACTTTTTTGTGTTCTCCATGTCTTTTTTTTTTTTAGCAGCATCACAACAATTACATCCCACAAATTTGAAACAGAGTGCTACCAGCAGAAGTGGAATTTTAAAAACCTTCTCTTGGCATTAAATGACCCACAGGGGTTGATATGCCATTAAACAAAACTCAAACTTAAAAAACCCAAAAAAAAACCTTCTCATCTCTTTTGTTTTTGTTAATAACTTACATGCCCTGATGAAGGTAAAAAAACTGAAATGTTTAATGTGAGCAAATATTTCTACAAATGTTATCATCTTCTGAAGTCCTTGAGTTTTTTAATCTCTATACATTTTCATAAATAATAGACATATAAATAATAATAAGGATAATAATATTCATGCATTAAATAACCATCAAAAGTTAATATGTTGTAAAACACTATCAAACCAAGCTAAACCAAGCACTGATAATCCACACCACAATGTAACCTCTGGAAAGTTCACTTAGTGTTGAATTATAAAATGTGGGTTTCTAAATACCCAGCAGTTGCATTTGTGGCATTTAATTAAGTCATTTAACTTTATAGTGCAAAACTTGCCACAATCAATAAGTTGAGAGCAGCAATTAAAACTGAATGCATCCAAATAGAATTTGAAACAATTTGAGAAGTTTGTAACTCCATCTGTTCATGTTATCAATAGTACCTTAAACAGAATGGTCATCAGTTTGAACACTAGCAAATCACATGGTGATGCTTGTACTTCCATCGGTTCATGTTATCAATAGTACCTTTAACAGAATGGTCATCAGTTTGAACACCAGCAAATCACATGGTGATGCTTGTACTTCCATCGGTTCATGTTATCAATAGTGCCTTAAACAGAATGATCATCAGTTCAAACACCTGCTATATATGAAAATATTCTAGACTTTGTCTTCTTTTATTTCAATTATAAAACTTACTAATGCCTTAATTATGATTGTATTTATAATAAATCAAAGTGTATATACATTTTGTTTTGGAAACCCTGTATTTAAAATTAGATATATAAATTTATATCTTTCATTGATTGATTGATTGGTTTTAATGGCATATCAACTCATGTTATACATATTTACCAACCTCTCAGCTCGGGTAGGATATGATACAAGGTCAATTTTTAAGTAGAATTTAACAGGTTTGAATTCAGAGTTTTCCTTCTCCTAGACTAGTTGCTTCACCAAGGCTGAAGAACCTAGTCTGCCCTACTATTTACCCATAGCTGGAGGGAGAATAATTGGATTAATACCTTTCCCAAGGTTATTAGTGCTATGTGAAATGCAATCAGTCTCATCCAGGATTTGAACTCGTGTTGCCATGTCCATTTCCAATGATGATAACCATTACACCACGGGCACCTCCATATCAGCACATGTTATAAAATAACTTAGGTTATATGGCAAAAGTTATAGAATAACATTCATTTTATGTTCATATCTAGTTTTTTTGTATATTTTTTTAAGAGGGTAATTTTTTTGCACATGATTATTGATGTCAAATATTCTATTTAATAGTAATAATAATCAAACAGTTCTGTTTGACCCATGGGTGGGACCCTAACAGATATTACCACTCCAGGGCAGAGTAAACCTGGAATTAATAGTAATACTCCACACTCCCCAGATCTCTTTTATGGACCAGTAAAGGGTCCAGAAGAATAACACAACTTGCGTTTGTGTGGAACAAAGTATATTAACGAAGTATAATACAACATATGTACAAAAGTGTTAGAAGTCAGTCCAACTGCCAAGTGTTTGCTGGAAGTAAGTACAGCGCTTGGTATTGATAGTCATGGAAGAGTTCATTACAGACCTCAGATTGGGTGCCATAACAATTTCTAAAATTGAAATTTCACCATCAGATGCTGTTTAGTGTCATACCCAGGACACCTCCTTTTACTGGGGTGAGGAGAATCTTACTTTCCTGCAAGGGATACAGCCAATGTATCCTAAGCCAGTTGGGTGGGTTAAGATCTTTGATGATAATTGCATTTTATCTTTGAAAAATAAAAGTACATATGATAAAAGTGAAAACAGTTTGCAATTCAAAGTGATTTTGAAATGTTATCCATCAACATAATGATGGATTGTACAATAGTAGGATCTATGATGAGAACTAAGTAAAACCCTGTCTACTTTTACTGCTAATCTTCATTATCTGAACTCTCCTGTGACATTGTACTTATATTGCATGGTAAAATCTTGTCATGTTTTATAATCTTACAATAGCATCCATTAGTTTTGCAAGAATCTTGATCTGCACAAGTATCAAGACAAGGATCCGGCAAATGTGTCGAAAATTAACAATTTCATCATCCAATATCTCTTTTCTCTATGCCATTAGAGTCAATACAGCATAGCTCCAGTGTGTCATTACATTGGCAGACTGCTTTAGGAGCCTCAGCTCCTTGTTTTAGATTAGGAATTATCCTTCAAGACTTTTTTTTCCACCAATGCTAGAGTACCTGGTCTGTTTTACTATTTTACTTATAGAAGAGATATCTTTATGCCTTTCTAAAAGGTTTTATTGCAAAGTGAACACAAACTGCCCCAGTCAGAACTTGAACCTTGACTGCTAATTTTGTTTTCCATGCCAATAACCATTATGCCATATATGCCACCATTTTTGCTCAATATTTCCCTTCTCTTATTAGCAAGGTTGTCTGATGTTTGTCACATTGCTGACCACAATGCATTTCCACTTTGTTCTCAGTCCCATCCTTGTACTCCATATTGGCCCAAATCGCTTGACAATTTTGTCTTCCTATCACTGTGGAAGTCTTCTGTGGGGTCACTTTTGATCTCTCAGATATCACTCAACAGCTGTATGTATCCACTTGTTATCTTTGAACCTTGTCACTTATCCAGCCCAGTGGAATTTCTGCTCTCAGTACTCCGTGATTATGTCTTTCACTCCACTCAGCTTCTGAAATTACCTTGCTTTGAAAGTGCTCATGCAACAATATTCCCAGCATGGATTTTTCCATAGCCTTCTGTGTTATAACCAGTCTTTGCTCTTCCAACTTCATTTTCATACCCTATAAATGTGGAAAATAAGAAAAGGCAAAAGAAGCTGTTAGTAAAACTAATATTTCTTAGAACTCTTTTCCTCTACAATTCTTTTAATAGCAAGATGCATAAGTTCCTGAAGTTTTAATCGTGAAATTTCAATTCTTAAAAATCATACTATTCAATAAACTATGTTATTTAAAAAAAAATTAATCCCAATGTTTGATTCAGTGAAATCATTGATTAGCCTTCTTTCTCAGGTATTTGTTACATTAAGTAAAAGATGCTATTTAAAATACTGTATTTAAAACAACAACAATAAAGATACTAGCCTGAATAATTCATAAATTAATCTTCTTAAAATTATTCCACAAAATGATTTTTTTCATAAACTGATGTATAGTAGAGAAGACAGTTATTCTCAAAATTAGATCTGATTAATTTTTACAAATATTTTATTATTTTTTACATGAAGCAAATTTTCTTGGTCGGAAATTTAAAAATGCTAGCTGATGAAATGTGGAGGTCTCTTTCAAACATTCAACCAAATATTTAAGAATTGTGTCCTTCATATCAACTGAATGCATTTACTCAATCCCTCCACCATGGGCAGAATATGGTACAAATTGATTTTTTAAATGGAGTAAAACTGGTTCGAGTTTAATGTTTTCCTTTTTCGAGATGAGTTACCTAGCCAAGGCTAAAGAACCCAGTATGTCCTATTATTTATCCATAGCTGGGAGGAGAGCAGAGAGATTCATGCTTTTCTCAATGGCATTAGTTTGAAGATGAAATGCAGATAACCTTCTTCAAGATTTTAACTGGGATGAATGATTCCATTTTTTATAAAAAACCATGATGCTAAGTGTACTTTCTTGACTAAACTGAATGTATTTATTAAAATGGTAAGTGAACTTTTTTTTCAACTAATACATATAAAGTCAGTCTTGAAGATAATGAAACCATTTTTTTCTTTTTCTTTTTGGTAACCTTGATTGATAATTAATTGATCAATGAAGACCATGAACATTCAATTGATGTTTACGTTTCAAAATATATTTTCGGTTGAATAATCTTGGATTGTTGAGAGTGTGTTTTGAAATTGTAAAACATGATTGAATTGTATGCAATAAAAAACATTTAACAAGTTAACACACGTTTATGGAGATCAATTTATATTCTAAGAATAGGTCTTTGGTAGCACAAGGCACTTCTGGATGTCTAAGTCTGTGAACTAACTTGTCAACAGTGTCAGTTTAGGACTTCTAATATGGTTTAAAGGTGTAGGAAAAATATCTTCTTTTGTGAGTAGCTTCCCAAGGCAATGATTTTGAAGGAAATGAAGTTGATTTGTAATTAAGTCCATAAAACTTTTACACAATCTGCTTAATTAAAATAAAAAAGAACTGATTTATTTAAGTAACTGTATTAGAACTCGTAGTTATAAAACTCTGGATTATTTCATTTGAAATAGATTTGATACAGAACTCCTTTTTACCACAACCAAAATAAAGGAATATTTGTATGTGTAAGAAATTCAATAGAATTTCAAAAATAATTGATGTAAACAGTATTTCTATGAACTCCTTCCAACAAAAGTGTAAATATCTAAATAATCATTAGATTAATTGGAAAGATTTGAAGGATTTTGTTTCTGAAGAAATTCTTTTTAAAAATTTTTTCTTTTGTTTAATTTTATCATTATTTTTGTATATATATATATATATATATATATATATATATATATATATATATATATAATTTTATCATATCTTTATGAAGTCTAATAATGTTGTAGTTAGTTTGATATATTAAAACTATAATTTAGTAACATTCTACTGTATACTAAAATCATTTATAATTATACATTTGTGTTGGCTAATAAAACTAAAGTAATGTGTGGTGAAAAATGTGTTTTACTGATACAAAATGTTTAGAATGCTCTTGTTAAATTCATGATTTAAAACTCTATATGAAAGTGACTTTGCATATTTATATTAACTATCTTTTATTTGTCTTTATTATTTAGAGGAATAATTATCAGTCATGACCATCATCTCTATTATTATTACCATGATGTCAGTGGGGCTTAGAATATGCTGACTGTATTTCCTGCAGAAAATTAAGACACTCCCACCCCAAAATGAGATATCCTGGGTATAACAGTAAACTGCATTTTATGGTGAGGCTCCAGTTCTGAAGATCTGCAGAGTGTGGAGAACCCTTTCATTGCCATTACTCCTAAATCCACTCTAACCCAAAGTGCTCATACCTGTTAGGGTTCCATCAAAAATATCTGTTTAAAAATAATTTGTATTCAATTGGACTGGGTGCCAAAAAAAAAAAAACTCTCAAGAAACATCTACACCAAAAATGTACATTCAATGAATAATATTCTTTAACTTCTATGCTTAAAATAACCTTAGATGGGTTGAAATGTCATTAAAATCAACCAAATATTATTATTACTAATTTTGACAATTATTTTTCTTCACCTTTTAACTTGTATTTGTTTTTATGATTTTTAAAAAAAATTATCATTCTCACTCTGTATAATAATAATATTATATTATAATATAATATAATATTATATATTATATTATATATATATTATATATATATATATTATTATATATATATAATATATTATTATATATGTATATTATATTATATATGGAATATAATAAAGAATAAACTCTTTGTGAGATTCTTACTCATATTGCCCACTTTTGCTTGAGAGAAGCTTCATTGTCACGTGGTTTCCCCCTGAGAGGAGAGAAATAAGAAATTTCCCCTACCCTTCTGTGTTTGAATTAACAGGCCTCAAAGACTTACCGTTAAAAGGAGGAATAAGGAATGTAGGTCAACTCCTCGGCTTGCCTATTGAAGGAAGTAAAGAATGTAGGTCAAGCTATCTGTAATCCATAACCTCACCCAGGTGGATAGAAATAGTAGCCCGAATGAATCGCCTGACAGGGTGAAGGAAGAAGAAAGAGGCTAAATGATTGGCCAGAACCCTAAAGCCGGAAGTAGCACTCTTTTCGTCTGCAGAAATAGGAGTAAAGAATTCAGTTTTTAGGATAGCAGTTGGCATGACAGGATGTGTTGAAACTGTCACCAAAACTCCGGGCGAAGAAGCGAAATAGAGCTCTTGGACAGGAGAGAGCAGATGCCTTCAAGCCGAGCTCCAGAGAATCCCCCTAGCCCATTAAAGAAAATACTCTGCAAAGAAGCCTGTCGAAGAAGCTAAGTAAACCTTAAAACCGTTTTCTCCCTCCACCCTTGTATGCTCTCTCTCACTCAATTTAAAGAAAGATGAAAGAAAAGAAAAAGGAAGAAAGAAAGACATTTGTATTTAAGTCTTGTCTGCTGGTAATATAGCTGGCACCTTAATTATTTGCTTGTCTGCATGTATTAAAACCTTGTTATATTTTAGATGTCCCCTCGTGTCGAAATTTATTCATTGTGTTGTTTGCCTATCAAATTGCCTTCTTTTGCATGTTACTTTTCAGCTTCATTCACTTCAATTTATTCTCGCTAAATGTCCTATTCGCCTTTAAAAATATTACACGGGAAATTGAAATTGTCGACTACGATAAATAATAATGTTATATCTAAACTTAGAGGCCCATATCTTCCGTTATCCTAGGGGTGGTAGGAAGAGGTAGTGGCCTGGTGTGTGTAACATGAAATTTGGAGACCCCTTGCCAGTGGTGGTCAGTCTAGCCCCAAATTAACCCCCACATTATCTGCCAGTTCCCATGTGCCCAAAGAAGGAGTGTTAACTGGGACTTATTTTTGTGAGGGATCAAGTGCCAGACTGCTCTGACTTCACATGTGCGAAAAATAAACTCCTGTACTGGGATAAATATTTTATGCAACGTCACACTCATCAATTTCACGAGGTGTTTTATCACCTAAGTTATTTGAGCCATTGTAATGTTATCTCTCTGACATGGCACTAAAGAGAAATACAGGTGTAACATTACCCTTTAAATACAATATGAAACAAGTCAGTTGGTTGCTTGATAGGAAGGTTTATTTGTTATTCTGCAACCCAACAGCAGTTGCAACAAGAGAGAGAGAAAGAGTAAGAATGTGTCAAGTGATTAGATATACAGAAAGATAAGAGCCCCGAGAGATGGATAATGTAAGCCGCAGACTTAGTCTTTTTGTCGCTGACCCGGCTGATTTGGTTGTAGTTCTGGGTGCATAAATTTCTTAGAGTCTCATCTGGTCTCTCCATCTGCTCCAGGTCTCTGACTCTCTGAACTAACTCGCCTCACTGAATTTATTTTGAAATCTTTTTATATTTTCATCTAATATTTCTCTAAATTGCTGCTTACATGATTATTAAAATCTTTCCATAAACACACCACTAAATCAGCTGTCATCGCATTCAAAATGCTTATTTTAAACATCCTGTCTATGACTAATTTCAAAACAAATCCCTGAGCTGACATCTTGTTGTAGCATGTGCACATATGCAACCTTTCAATGCAACCTATCCTTCAACTTAAAGTTTCTAGCTAATTCACAATTTATTTCTTCAAATAAAGAAATTAACTAATACAATTAATTACTATCCTCAATGATATTACACCATTGGTTTTTCAGAAACTGAAATAAAACATACAAGTCAAAATTATTATGAGAGTGAGTCAAAAGTTTTGCAATATTTAGGTTATGTGAGGTACCATTCAGCATCTCTGGATACCTTTGTTGAGGTCACAAAGATGATGAATCCCATTGGATCATGAGCTGCCAAATGTGCATCTGATACTCTCCAAATTCTACCTGCTATATTTTCCTCTATGGCTTGAACCATGACCTTGAAATCCACAGTTTTAGGCCTACCTGACCTTGCCTAACCTTGAGGTTCTTGCAACTCAAGCAAAGTTTTTGGAGCCATCTGATTACTGTTCTAAGAATTTTCTAGAACAAATGTTTTCAGTTACTTCCATGGCATTATGGCTGGGTTTGAATTCGTAAAGCATAAGTTTACCAATTAGAGTATGTTGCATGTTCATCTCTGCAACTTTTAAATCACACAGAGTAAAGCAATGCACAACATGTTAGCACACCAACCACCATTATACTATCAACCACAGCAGGTGCTTTCCACAGTTTGAACTACTTTGGTCACATTATATGGTCACATAATATATGTCCTGCAAACTAGCATGCACCAAAATACGGCAATCTTTTTTTATTTCTCCATCACAATAATGATGATACCTTTTAAGTATCTATACTAAATAGACTGAAATTAGAAAAAAAAAGTTCTGATGCAAGTGTTTCAGTAAATTGTTTTTAGGAATTTTTGTCTATAAAATCAGAGAAGGAAACTGTAATAAAAAATGAAGATTATTTCACTAAATGCACTAAATGTGATATTGATTAATGAAATATTTCAAATACAGAACTGCTGCACTTAGTTCTCAAAGCCCATTTCCATCACACAATTTGGTCACACAAATTATAATCATTTAGCCTAATAATAAAAATATCTTGCTGAAACCATCTCAAGTCTCTAGCCTCAATTTCCAATCAATAAATCTAACTTAGCTCTAATTTATAACAATTTCACCAATGTTAACCTCTGACACTTTTCCTTTCTCCTCTTCCTAAAGAATTTACTTGATCTTGGCCTATTTCACATGACGCTTCAGAAACAGTATTTTTTTAAGGGGCAGATAACTCTATCTTTATTTTAAGATTTCAATCACTTAAATTTGCCACCACTTTCTTTTAAAAAAGAAATTATCAGTGTCTTTATGATGATAACATTTTAATTTTTAATTCTTAATGGAAATTAAAATTAGTACATTAATTTTTTCTGTGTATAACATCAAGGAAAAAAGCATTTATTTTTCAATTCTTTTGTACGTATGGGCAATTATGCATTTCTTTAAACTTTTCTGCATCCTTTTGAACTCTTGTGTGAAACAAGTTTGACTTAATTTGAAAAATATTTTACCAAGTTCTTGGATATTTAGTGTTAAGGTGCATACGTACACCTAGTTGTAGGTAAAATATTTGAGCAGACTAAGATTTTTAACCCTGGTTAGGCAGCTTATCTAGAACAAGGATAGTTCCAAATTCGAAACCACAACTATGGGTAAATAGTTGAGAAGACTGGGCTCTTGTCTTGTTTAGGTAACTGGTTTTAGAGAAGGAGAGTTCTGAATTTGAGACCACAGCTAAAGGTAAATAGTAGGGGAGACAGAACTCTTTAACCTTGGTTAGGTAATTTATCTAGTGTTGTATACCCAACTGTGTCTTTATGATCAACGAGGAACATAATCAACGATAATGAACGACTTCAATGAACGAATGAAACACACTTCTTGTTAAAATTATATCTCTCATTTTATTCTTGAAAAGGGCCCACTTTGTTGTTGTCAGTTGAGAGATAGATGGAGAGACATATACTCAGAGAGGGGACTTCTTCTTGTCCCGTACCTTTTTCTGGGAGCCAGAGGATGCCAACACTTGCACCCCCTTACAAGCCGAGACACCTCTGATTGAATGCATGTCCCTAGCTGGACTCCGATTCTCTACACTCTGTCTAAATCTGACCGCGTGGTTATCACGTGGTCTCCTTCTGGTTACACACCTGTTCAACCTGACTGCCCTGACGTGCTGTCATCTTCCTTTTTATTAATCACAATGTGACAGTTTGTCAAAGCACACAGGGTCATTAGGAATGAACCAAAAATCCGTGTTATATGTTATATAAAACTAGGAGAAGGATAGTTATGAATTTGAAACCAAGAGCTGGATTTTCTTAGGCAGTTCAAGTCTTCAAACTCTTGTTTCAGCACTTACGTCAATCTGTAAAGGCACTTGTCTTTCTTTTGAACAGTATGGATGGGGTGGAGAGGGGAGATCACCTAAGGGGTAAGTGCTGGTTTTCCATACAAACTTACCAAGGCCTAAGGAGTTCACATGGCTTAATGGTTATCTTTGTAAGAAATGGACTTGGAGAGCTAAGTTCAAATCCTGGATGAGATAGACCGAGTTTCACTTTCATACTAATGCCTTTGAGAAAGACATAAATCTATCTCATATGTCCCTCAGCTTCGAGTAAATAGAAGGAAAGACTGGGTTCTTTTGACTTAGTTATGTAACCAGTCTAGAAAAAGACATAAATCTATCTCATATGTCCCTCAGCTTTGAGTAAATAGAAGGAAAGACTGGGTTCTTTTGAATTAGTTATGTAACCAGTCTAGAAAAAGGATAACTGATTTAAAACCATCTTTACTCCATTCAAAACTAACCTTATGTCTCAGTCTCGAGGTGCAATTTCATAGTCACACAAAAGTTAACTAATGCCACTCACAGTGTGTGAACATTTGTTGTAATATATGTTGTTTCTAATATGAGTTACCAAGGTAATTACTGAGTCTGATAGGTTGGTCTCTTAGATTTAAAATTGCTGCTATGCAGGCACAAGTGGGTGGGAGGTATGTTTTTGAGCAGCAGAAGAATCAACTATGCCATTTCCTTTTATCATCATGATAAGGAATGGTGAACATAAGGTATTTGTGATTGAAACTTATTTAAAAAATGGTGACTCCATCAGTGCAACACAGTTGGGACTTATGGAAAATGATGTTGGATTTGCTCTCTCACCAGATCTATCTTCTTGTGATAACTCCACCCTGGAGATGGCTGAAGGCCCAGGTCTTAAAACGCAGGCTGCAAACAACTGAAAACTGAAAGATTTGCTTTATCATGAAACACAGCAATACCAGAGGCATTGACTAGTTGAACACTGTAGAACTTCAGGGTGATGTTTCAGGAGTGTATAGCTCATGGGGGCAAGCTTTTGGCTGATATTTATTTACCCAACCCCTCCACATGAGCAGGGTGTGAAGCAAGGTCAATTTTTAAGTGAAGCTTAAAAGGTTCAAATTCAGTTTTTCTTTTCCAAGATTGGTTGTCATACCAAGATTAAAGAGCCTAGTCTGCCCTATCTTCTGTTTACCCATAGCTGGAAGGGGAATAATTGGATTCATACTTGTTCCAAAGGTGAAATACAAACAGCCTCATCTGGGATTTGAACTCGGTTTGCTGTGGTCATTTCCTACACCAATAACCATTACACCACATGTGCCTCCTTTTGGTTGATATGTTGTTTAAAACAAAGTGATGATAATAGCAAAAAAAAAAAAATGCTAATTGTTCTTTTCTATAGTTTAAATTAAATTTTGAATAGGATCTGTGTTTTAAATTTTTTTTTTATTCAAGTCTTAAAGCATAGAGATCATTCTACCAGACTTGTATAGAGTGATGTATTGGTCATATTTACCATAATAATAAAATTGTATTTCAGTTGAGTCAGCCATATGTTATAGATTAGATGTTTTTAGGATTAAAAGAGATGTATTGTATTCATGTACTGATATTGATATTAGTAACTTTGCATCTTTTTCGAGTGAGTGTGCTTCATCTTCTCTGTTACATTTGCCTTTGTGATACATCACAGAAAAACACAGGAAGAAGAAACAGATGAAAGGCAGTTATACAAGGAGGAAGCAGGAGTATATTAAATAACAATTGACAGAGAAAATACTGAAACAGAATGCACATGAAGGCTTACAGTATGAAGTGTGTTAAAAAAGTATCAAGCCTGTTACTGAATTGACCAAGAAGAAAATGAGCAACGAATGACATGTTAATTTTCTTCAAAATTGTCTCTTTAAAATTCAACATATTCCAGTGAGTTTTCCATAGGTTGAAGCACCTTTGAAACTCCTCTTTTAAATTGGTTTCAAGCTGCATCATCATATTTCTTTTAATATCTTCTCTATCCTCAAAACATTAATATTTTTCAAAACACTTATTCCAGTGAGTTTTCAATTGGTTGAAGCACCTCTGGAACTTCTCATTTGATATGGTATCAAACTGAACCATTATATTTCTATTAATGTCTTCTATGACCTCAAAACATTAGTATTCTTCAAAACACTTATTCCAGTGAGTTTTCAATTGGTTGAAGCACCTCTGGAACTTCTCTTTTGATATGGTATCAAACTGAACCATCATATTAATATTCCATTGGTTGAAACTCCTCTTTTGATATGGCAAGAAGCTGTGATGATAAATAAAACCTTTGATCTGAAACTTTAGTTTAGGAAAGAAATAAAAGTTGTAGGATGTTACATCTGGACAGTTTGGAGGGTTGTGCACTTTTACAATATTGTGTTTCACCAAAAACTGCTAGATTGACTTAATAATTTTTTTCTTGCAGAAACTGAATCATCTTAACTTTGTGAAAACATTTAAAATGTCTTCTCAACAGATATGATTTTTTTTTATACCTTGACTGGCAAAAGAACACCTGGTGCTGATGAAAGCCTGAATAATGATAAACTTTAAATGTTTCACTACAAAACTGTGTATTGTAAGTTTCAATATCTTAAATAATAAATTTTTTTGAAATCCACTGTTTCTTTTGCAGACACTCTGTGTGTATGTGTGTATGAATGTATATGTGTGTGTATGTGTATGTGTGTGTGTGTGTGTAAAAACTGATGCATCAATAGTTTAAGTCCTACATCAAAATATTTATTCGTACATGTACCTGCATAGATATGATGAATTTCTGCATATACATAAACATATATATATATATATATATATATATATATATATATATATTGAGAGAGAAAAAGAGAGAGAGAGAGCTGTATAGAAAATTATATATATATATATATATATATATATATATATATATATATATATATATATATATCTGAAAGCAACACATTCATGGGAATATCTTTATGTAAATAATTGTATAAATAACCATTCAAACACAAACATGTATGCATATATACATACATATGTATGTTTCTGTATTTGTATGTATGTGTGTGTGTGTGTGTGTGTATTTGTGTATTTAAGAAACACCTGCTTTTGACTGAATTCAAAAATCAAAACATATATAATAAACTATCCAAGTACTGATTCAACGGCAAAGTTGCATGTAAGCTGCTTTGTCTGTTTTTTTGTTTTTAAGCAGAATGATCAAAAGTGCTTTGGTGAAATTTCTCTATACTTAAACAAGAAAGAAATCCTGAAATTGAGAGGGCCATATTGAAAGAATGGTTTACACAGTTTTTACCTAAACAATCAAATCTCAAAGACGAATAAACTGATCCTAAATGAAACCACTTAACATGAATCAGATGGTACTTTACACAGTTCAATTTTTTTTTCACTGTATACACTGGACTTAGCTTTTAAGATTTTGCCAGATAATTCTATTAATGAAACAGCCCAATTCCTTTGATGTTTTAATACAAGTTATCAGTGATGATTTCCATCATTGCCATCTGTTTTCAGATGGAGCAATATACTAACAACATTTGAATGTTGTCAAACTAGGATAAGTGTCTTCTTGTAATTGTATGTGTTTTTTAATGTGAACATAGCAAGATGATTTGCCTTTTCAAATTTGCAAATCAATTTAAAGAGAATAATTTCAGAATTTATCATCAAATAGAACAACATTAAATCTGATATTTTTTGTAATGCTAGCATGTGTACACACACAAATACACACCAACATTCATGTAATTATTTAGTACATGTGTCCATCAACATAGATGTATACTATGTATATAGTAGGTGTATGTAGTATAATGGTTATCATCATAGGATATGGACATGGTGAGACAAGTTCAAATCGGGGATGAGGCTGATTACCTTTCACTTTGTGCTACTGCCCTTGGTAAAGGTATGAGTCCATCTGTTTTCCTACAGCTAGGGATAAGTAGTAAAGCAGAATGGGTTCTTTAGTTTTGGTTTGGCAACTATTCTAGGAGAAGGAAAACTCTGAATTCAAAACCAGTTTTTAAGATATTAGACCGTGTGTCATATCCTACTTGTGGTAGAATTGGTTCTTTGTTAATGGCATAGTCAACCTTTTAGTTATTTATTGCACTAGTCTAAAGAACCATTAGCTTATATTATCCCTTTGCTGTAGGAAACAGATGGATCATACCTTTACCAAGGGTATTTGCCTGAATACTTGTGGTAAAGTGGTTGGGTAAATTCATACACACAGCAACATTCCTGCCTTACTACTTACCTATATGAGGGAAGAAGGGGATTCATGCCTTACTGCTTATCTATATGAGGGAAGAAGGGGATTCTTGCCTTACTGCTTATCTATATGAGGGAAGAAGGGGATTCCTGCCTTACAGCTTATCTATATGAGGGAAGAAGGGTATTCATGCCTTACTGCTTACCTATATGAGGGAAGAAGGGGATTCTTGCCTTACTGCTTATCCATATGAGGGAAGAAGGGGATTCCTGCCTTACAGCTTATTTATATGAGGGAAGAAGGGGATTCATGCCTTACTGCTTATCTATATGAGGGAAGAAGGGGATTCTTGCCTTACTGCTTATCTATATGAGGGAAGAAGGGGATTCATGCCTTACTGCTTACCTATATGAGGGAAGAAGGGGATTCATGCCTTACTGCTTATCTATATGAGGGAAGAAGGGGATTCATGCCTTACTGCTTATCTATATGAGGGAAGAAGGGTATTCATGCCTTACTAACCTATATGAGGGAAGAAGGGGATTCATGCCTTTCTGATTATCTATATGAGGGAAGAAGGGGATTCATGCTTTACTGCTTATCTATATGAGGGAAGAAGGGGATTCATGCCTTACTGCTTATCTATAAGAGGGAAGAAGGGGATTCCTGCCTTACTACTTACCTATATGAGGGAAGAAGATATTATTGCTTTACTGCTTATCTATATGAGGGAAGAAGGGGATTCATGCCTTACTACTTACCTATATGAGGGCAGAAGGGGATTAATGCCTTACTACTTACCTATATGAGGGAAGAAGGGGATTCAAGCCTTACTGCTTATTTAATGAGGGCAGGTGGGGATTAATGCCTTACTACTTATCTATATGAGGGAAGAAGGGTATTCATGCCTTGCTACTTACCTATATGAGGGAAGAAGGGGATTCATGCCTTACTGCTTATCTATATGATGGAAGAAGGGGATTCATGCTTTACTGCTTATCTATATGAGGGAAGAGGGGATTCCTGCCTTACTACTTACCTATATGAGGGAAGAAGGGAATTAATGCTTTACTGCTTATCTATATGAGGGAAAAAGGGGATTCATGCCTTACTACTTACCTATATGAGGGCAGAAGGGGATTCATGCCTTACTACTTACCTATATGAGGGAAGAAGGTGATTCATGCCTTACTACTTACCTATATGAGGGAAGAAGGGGATTCATGCCTTACTACTTACCTATATTAGGGAAGAAGGGGATTCATGCCTTACTGCTTATCTATATGAGGGAAGAAGGGGATTAATGCCTTACTGCTTATCTATATGAGGGAAGAAGAGGATTCATGCCTTACTGCTTACCTATATTAGGGAAGAAGGGAATTCATGCCTTACTGCTTATCTATATGAGGGAAGAAGGGGATTAATGCCTTACTACTTACCTATATCAGGGAAGAAGGGGATTCATGCCTTACTACTTACCTATATTAGGGAAGAAGGGGATTAATGCCTTACTACTTACCTATATGAGGGAAGAAGGGGATTAATGCTTTACTGCTTATCTATATGAGGGAATAAGGAGATTCATGCCTTACTACTTACCTATATGAGAGAAGAAGGGGATTAATGCCTTACTGCTTATCTATATGAGGTAAGAAGGGGATTCATGCCTTACTGCTTATCTACATGAGGGAAGATGGGTATTCATGCCTTACTAACCTATATGAGGTAAGAAGGGGATTCATGCCTTACTGCTTATCTACATGAGGGAAGAAGGGGATTCATGCTTTACTGCTTATCTATATGAGGGAAGAAGGGGATTCCTGCCTTACTACTTACCTATATGAGGGAAGAAGATATTATTGCTTTACTGCTTATCTATATGAGGGAAGATGGGGATTCATGCCTTACTACTGACCTGTATGAGGGAAGAAGGGGATTCATGCCTTACTGCTTATCTATATGAGGGAAGAAGGGGATTCCTGCCTTACTGCTTACCTATATGAGGGAAGAAGGGGATTCATGCCTTACTGCTTATCTATATGAGGGAAGAAGGGGATTCATGCCTTACTAACCTATATGAGGGAAGAAGGGGATTCATGCCTTACTGCTTATCTATATGAGGGAAGAAGGGGATTCATGCCTTACTGCTTACCTATATGAGGGAAGAAGGGGATTCTTGCCTTACTGCTTATCTATATGAGGGAAGAAGGGGATTCATGCCTTACTACTTACCTATATGAGGGAAGAAGGGTATTCATGCCTTACTAAACTATATGAGGGAAGAAGGGGATTCATGCCTTACTGCTTATCTATATGAGGGAAGAAGGGGATTCATGCCTTACTACTTACCTGTATGAGGGAAGAAGGGGATTCATGCCTTACTGCTTATCTATATGAGGGAAGAAGGGGATTCTTGCCTTACTGCTTACCTATGTGAGGGAAGAAGGGGATTTATGCCTTACTGCTTATCTATATGAGGGAAGAAGGGGATTCATGCCTTACTGCTTATCTATATGAGGGAAGAAGGGTATTCATGCCTTACTAACCTATATGAGGGAAGAAGGGGATTCATGCCTTACTGCTTATCTATATGAGGGAAGAAGGGGATTCATGCCTTACTGCTTACCTATATGACGGAAGAAGGGGATTCATGCCTTACTGCTTATCTATATGAGGGAAGAAGGGGATTCATGCCTTACTGCTTATCTATATGAGGGAAGAAGGGGAGTTATACCTTACTGCTTATCTATATGAGGGAAGAAGGGGATTCATGCCTTACTACTTATCTATATGAGGGAAGAAGGGTATTCATGCCTTACTAACCTATATGAGGGAAGAAGGGGATTCATGCCTTACTGCTTATCTATATGAGGGAAGAAAGGGATTCATGCCTTACTACTTACCTATGTGAGGGAAGAAAGGGATTCATGCCTTACTGCTTATCTATATGAGGGAAGAAGGGTATTCATGCCTTACTGCTTACCTATAATAGGGAAGAAGGGGATTCATGCCTTACTGCTTATCTATATGAGGGAAGAAGGGAATTCATGCCTTACTGCTTATCTATATGAGGGAAGAAGGGGATTAATGCCTTACTGCTTACCTATATGAGGGAAGAAGGTGATTCCTGCCTTACTACTTACCTATATTAGGGAAGAAGGGGATTCATGTCTTACTGCTTATCTATATGAGGGAAGAAGGGAATTCATGCCTTAGTGCTTATCTATATGAGGGAAGAAGGGGATTAATGCTTTACTACTTACCTATATGAGGGAAGAAGGGTATTTATGCCTTACTGCTTATTTAATGAGGGCAGGTGGGGATTAATGCCTTACTACTTATCTATATGAGGGAAGAAGGGGATTCATGCCTTGCTACTTACCTATATGAGGGAAGAAGGGGATTCATGCCTTACTGCTTATCTATCAGAGGGAAGAAGGGGATTCATGCTTTACTGCTTATCTATATGAGGGAAGAGGGGATTCCTGCCTTACTACTTACCTATATGAGGGCAGAAGGGGATTAATGCGTTACTACTTACATATATGAGGGAAGAAGGGGATTCATGCCTTACTACTTACCTATATGAGGGAAGAAGGTGATTCATGCCTTACTACTTACCTATATGAGGGAAGAAGGGGATTCATGCCTTACTACTTACCTATATTAGGGAAGAAGGGGATTCATGCCTTACTGCTTATCTATATGAGGGAAGAAGGGGATTAATGCCTTACTGCTTATCTATATGAGGGAAGAAGAGGATTCATGCCTTACTGCTTACCTATATTAGGGAAGAAGGGAATTCATGCCTTACTGCTTATCTATATGAGGGAAGAAGGGGATTAATGCCTTACTACTTACCTATATCAGGGAAGAAGGGGATTCATGCCTTACTACTTACCTATATTAGGGAAGAAGGGGATTAATGCCTTACTACTTACCTATATGAGGGAAGAAGGGGATTCCTGCCTTACTGCTTATCTATATGAGGGAAGAAGGGGATTCATGCCTTACTGCTTATCTATATGAGGGAAGAAGGGGATTCCTGCCTTACTGCTTATTTAATGAGGGCAGAAGGGGATTAATGCCTTACTACTTACCTATATGAGGGAAGAAGGGGATTCATGCCTTACTACTTACCTATATGAGGGAAGAAGGGGATTCATGCCTTACTGCTTATCTATATGAGGGAAGAAGGGGATTAATGCCTTACTGCTTATCTATATGAGGGAAGAAGAGGATTCATGCCTTACTGCTTACCTATATTAGGGAAGAAGGGAATTCATGCCTTACTGCTTATCTATATGAGGGAAGAAGGGGATTAATGCCTTACTACTTACCTATATCAGGGAAGAAGGGGATTCATGCCTTACTACTTACCTATATTAGGGAAGAAGGGGATTAATGCCTTACTACTTACCTATATGAGGGAAGAAGGGGATTCATGCCTTACTGCTTATCTATATGAGGGAAGAAGCGGATTCATGCCTTACTGCTTATCTATATGAGGGAAGAAGGGGATTCATGCCTTACTGCTTATTTAATGAGGGCAGAAGGGGATTAATGCCTTACTACTTACCTATATGAGGGAAGAAGGTGATTCATGCCTTACTACTTACCTATATGAGGGAAGAAGGGGATTAATGCTTTACTGCTTATCTATATGAGGGAAGAAGGGGATTCATGCCTTACTACTTACCTATATGAGGGAATAAGGGGATTCATGCCTTACTGCTTATCTATATGAGGGAAGAAGGGTATTCATGCCTTACTGCTTACCTATGTGAGGGAAGAAAGGGATTTATGCCTTACTGCTTATCTATATGAGGAAAGAAGGGTATTGATCCCTTACTACTTACCTATATGAGGGAAGACGGGGATTCCTGCCTTACTGCTTATCTATATGAGGGAAGAAGGGAATTCATGCCTTACTGCTTATTTATATGAGGGAAGAAGGGGATTCATGCATTACTACTTACCTATATGAGGGAAGAAGGGGATTCATGCCTTACTACTTACTTATATGAGGGCAGAAAAAGGAGATTCATACCTTTCCCAAGATAATTAGTGCAAATGTGAAATGTAAACTGCCTTGTCCAGGTATTGAACTTGGCTTTCCAAGTTCATATTCTGATGCAATAGCCATTATATCTTGTGCATCTAAAATTCCTTCATAATGAGTGCATTAATTCCTGATTACTAATGATTTTCTTTTTTGAATTCAATGAACAACTTTGATTAAGAATGGAAATTTGATCAAATGAATTTTGCATAAAAAATATCACAAACCCCAATGTTTGATCCTACATTTTTTTACTACTCCAATGGAAATATTTAGTTTATTTGTACCAAAAATGACACGAGCAAAGTGATGGAAGATTAATGATGAAGTCAGTAAGTAGCAATAAGAAAAACCAAAACTGTCTACATGTTGAAAAGCAGTTGGCTCTACAATGAAACCATGATTATCGTTGCAATTTTCACTTAATGAATAAAATGTCCTTTATCATCAAATATGTAATCATAAAAGTAAATAAGAATTTCAATGTGATATTTTTTTATAATTCTGTGACAATTCGCATCTGAATCAAAATGGTTGTTCTCTGTCGTGTGATTTTGTGTAAGTGGACATTTACCATATGATTTGCGTGCATGTACACGTTCAAGTCCTTAATATTACCATTCCTTGTGAATATTCATAAGTTGTTGGGTATATAAGAGACAGACAGCAGTCTTGAGACTTGCATCATTGGATATTAAACCAGAATGAGTTACATTTGGTCACAATGGATATTTGTAAGAGAGAGAGAGAGAGAGAGAGAGAGAGAGTGTGAGTGAGTGAGTGAGGAAATGAACATTGTTGAAGCAATTCTCTTAGTATTGTTCACTACAAAGTAATGAGCCTTTTGGTATTATTCAGTGGAAAGTAATAAGCCTCTTGGCATGATTCACAACAATGTAACAAATCGCTTGGCATTGTTCTCAACTAATAAGTTTTTTGGCATTGTTCACTACAAAGTAACAAGTCTTTTGGCATGATTTATAACAAAGTTGCATTTCTTTTGGCATTGTTCTCTACAAAGTAACAAGGCTTTTTTGCATTATTCACAACAAAGTAACAAGTCTTTCGGCATTGTTCCCTATAAAGTAGCAAGTTCTTTTGCATTGTTATCCACAAAATAATGAGTCTCTTTGGCATTATTCACTACAAAGTAACTCCTAGATAGAAAGTCTCTTGGCATTATTCAATACAAAGCAGCAAGTCTTTTGGCATTGTTCACTACAAAGTAACAAATCTTTTTGGTATGGTTCACTCCTAGATAGAAAGTCTCTTGGCATTGTTCAGTACCAAGTAGCAAGTCTTTTGGCATTGTTCACTTGAAAGTAACAAGTCTCTTGGTATCAGTCACTACAAAACAAGTTCCTTGGCATTATTAACTTCAAAGTAACATCTTTTGGCATTGTTCACTACAAAGTAACAAATCTTTTTGGTATGGTTCACTCCTAGATAGAAAGTCTCTTGGCATCGTTCAATACAAAGCAGCAAGTCTTTTGGCATTGTTCACTAGAAAGAAACAAGTCTCTTGGCAGCATTCACTACAAAATGAGTTCGTTGGTATTATTAACTTCAAATTAACGTCTTTTGGCATTGTTCACAACAAAGTAACAAGTCTTTTGGCATCATTCACTTCAAAGTTGCTTGTCATTTTAGATTGTTCACTTCAAAATATCATGTTTCTTGGCATTATTCACTACAAATTAACAAGTCATTTGGCATTTTTCACAACAAAGGAGTAAGTTTTTGCCATTGTTCACAACAAAGTAACAAGTCTTTTGCCATTGTTCACCTGCAAGTGATATATCTTTTTACATTGTTCACTTCTAAGTTGCAAGTTGTTTTGCATTGTTCTCTACAAAGTAGCAAGTCTTTTGACATTGTTTACTGCCAAGTAACAACTCCCTTAGTATTATTTACTACATGGTAACAAGAGTCTTGGGATTGTTTTCTACAGAGTAACGTGTTTTGGCATTGTTTACTGCAAAGTAACCAGTTTCGTTGCATTTTTTATTTGAAAGTGACAAGTCTTACAAAATCTTACATATGATATTGTGGGTTATATGAATAGAAAAGTTATGTTTTAAACTAGAAATCTAAAGTACTTTCAAACTGAAAAGATTCAAGAATTTTAGATTGGGTTATATGTAGAGAAAAAATGCAAATAACATCTTATGACCAATCTAAAAAAGCAGAGATAAAATTGGTGTTGAGTAGAGTTTTCATTAATGCTAAGAGTTTTAATATTCCACTTCTAATAGTTCGTCTTTTATGACAATAAGTTTTTTTATGATAAAATGATAATAACATAAAATCATAATAATATGATAATAAAAGATGTTTGACATGATAATTATGAAAAAAATAATAATGAAATGAAAATAAAATTTGATATGATATCAATTTTTTATATGATAATAATAACATGAATAATAATGAAATCAAAATAGAACTTGTTTATTTGTTATTTAATGGTATATCAACCTTCTTGGGTTATTTAATGCCAAAATCTATCCTTATGGAAGGACAGTAGTGGCACTATTTAACCTATATATCAGAGAATAACAGGGTTCATACCTTTATCAAGGGTGAATATTTTTCTTTTTTAAGTAGAGGAATTATATTGTGAATTGAATTACCATGACCAGAAAATCCGTTGAACACTTATGCATGACATACGGAAACACTGGTCAGCTGTTTTGATCTTTTTAGGTCTCATCAGCAGTGTATACCATGATCTCCACCACTGGAGATTGAACCAGCGACCACAGTTTGCAGAGTTGAAACTCTACAACTGAGCCAACAGTTCATATTGCACACAAGTGACGTCAAATTAACTAGTTATGGTAATTGTGTGGCCAATTAATCTGAATATGTCTTGTAAGTTACATACGTACTCTTTACGGAGGACATGATCACCTCCAGGGCCACATCTTCCCAAAAGGATTAGGAATACGCATCTGCATAATTATTATGACCTCAAGGGCAAGGATATACATGTATATTTTTCTTTTCTAAGTAGAAGAATTATATTGTGAATTAAATTACCATGACCAGAAAAGTATTCTCAAGGGTATTTGTCTGAAAGTGAACATAATAACGCAACTGGAGTTCGAACTCACATACTACGATTCTGCAGTCCAGCACTTTAACTAATAATACTAAGGGAGTTGTTACTTGGCAGTAAACAATGTCAAAAGACTTGCTACTTTGTAGAGAACAATGCAAAACAACTTGCAACTTAGAAGTGAACAATGTAAAAAGATATATCACTTGCAGGTGAACAATGGCAAAAGACTTGTTACTTTGTTGTGAACAATGGCAAAAACTTACTCCTTTGTTGTGAAAAATGCCAAATGACTTGTTAATTTGTAGTGAATAATGCCAAGAAACATGATATTTTGAAGTGAACAATCTAAAATGACAAGCAACTTTGAAGTGAATGATGCCAAAAGACTTGTTACTTTGTTGTGAACACCACAGAGACATCCCCTCAAAACAGAATTTAGATTTATGTGATAATGCATGTTCATATGAAGGCCATTATATAAAGCATGAAATAAACAATCAAAGACTAATACATCTATATCAATAATTAGGAAGAGTTTTTCTGTCTATCCTCTATAAGAAACCAAATGGTTTGATGTAGAATTACCATATTTGGTGTGTATACTTAGAAAGCCAAGAGGAAGCATTTATAGTAAAAATATTTTGATCCTCATGAGGAATAAGTGAGTCCTCACCAAGAGAAATAGTAAGAAGTAATATTCTGCTCGATGTAACAAATTGTACATAATTTCATCTCGCTATATCTTCAATCTAAGTCCTAACTGCCTACCTAGTGTTGTATTATATATATATATATATATATATATATGAAGTTGTTCGTGAGGAAATGCTTACTATCATAGGAAATGGACACGGTGTGCTGAGTTCAAATCTTGGACAAGGCTGTTAATATTTTTCATAGCGCTGATACTATTTGGAATGGTATGAATCCAACTATTCTCCCTCAAGCTCTGAGTAAATGGTAGGGCAGACTGGGCTCTTTATACTTGGCATGGCAACTGGTCTAGAAAAATGAAAACTCTGAATTCAAACCTGTTAAAACCTGTTTAAAAAATAGACATTGTATCACATCCTGCTAGTGCAGAGGTGTTTATAAATATATATATATATATATGTGTGTGTGTGTGTGCATACGTATGTGTCTGTATATATATATATATATATATATGCATATATCTTGTATTTGTTTTTGTAAAACTTCATGAAACTATGTGGAGGTAAGTAGACATTCATTTATTTTATGTTTTATCTTGCTCTACTTGCCAGTATTTGAGCACTTCTCTGATTTATGTATATGTATATGTATGTATTTGAACAAATGATATCATTGAATTTCTCTTTATTGCTTTCTTTTTATGGAACTATTTTATGATATGTTAGAATATTTAATTTTCATAAAGTCTTTATTCCATTTAATATTAGGCTGCTACCTAAAACTGTGCTATCTGGTCATCTACAAAGTAAAGCATATAATACCTTTTTAAAATAATTTCCTTCAGTAAAAAAATAAAACCTCCAACAAAATCACATTTGGTTGTTGATTTCCTAATTTTGCAGTACAATTTTAATTTTGACTAAAAAAAGAAAAAGAAAAACAACACATGTTGTTCTTTTTCGGAAAGAAAACTGGAAGAAATAGAGAAAAAAAGAAAAATGAATTCATAATCAACATTGGAGTATTTCTAATTACCTGCTGCTTCAATGTCATTAGCTATTGATTAAGTTGTCTCATTTGGGTTGCATACAATTGGACCTGTTAAAAAATGTCTGCAGGGTATAAAATTCAAGACAAAAATAAGTTAAAAAGAAAAAAAAAAAAAAGAAAAACATTCATGACGTGGATGATAGTCAGCTGTTCATTCTGGTTTAATAATGACTGAATTCTAGCTGATTATAAATGTATAGACCAAGGCTGACTGAGATATATGAAGAAAGAATTTGGCCAAGGTCTATACAGAGAACCGACTTGATTTTCAGTCAACAAGGTAATCTTAGGAGAGTTAAGATTACTTCCTTTTATTACTCATATTACTCTCATGGATCACTAATAACAGAAATAATGAAAGTTATTATACAAGGTATTTAAGAAAAATTGATATCATTTTGTAATGTAATAACTTGACCAAATCTTTTTAAAATGATCACAAGTTTTATCTACATGTATAAAAACAACTCAATATTTTATTTCTAATGTTGGCTGGTTAGGTTTTATAGTGTGTCAACTCTTGTAGGCTATTTAAATCCATGTCCAATTTATATTAAATCAATGATTTGTTTATTTATTTAATTGTTAGGGTTTATGGCATACCAACCTTTGTAGGTTATTTCATGCTAAATCCATTTTTATACAAATAAACAGTTCTATTTTAAACAATTAAGTTTAGCATAAGTTCAAAGTTTAATTGTCAAAAACATTTTTATTTCCAGTTATTTTGTTTAGTCAAACAGTTCTAATTCAAACAATTCAATTTAGCATACAAAAGCAGTTCTATTTCAAGCACTACAGTTTAGAATAAGTACACTGTTTACTTCTATTTGGTCCATAGATAGGACCCTATAAATTGCTACTACTCTGGGATAGAGTGGACCTGGGAGTGATGGAACCTCACCATCAGAATGTTTAGTGTCATATGCAGGACACTTGTTGTGGGGGTGTGTGTCTTACACCTCTTCAGAGATGCAGTCGGTGTATTCTGGGCAATCTATGATTTGTATATATATATATATATATATATGTATATATGGTTTCAAGTATTGCAATCTAACTGTAATAATTCAATTTAATATCAATTATTTGTTTGCACACAGTTAAATGGTTTCAAGTATTGCTATTTAGAACTGTAAGAATTTTATGTGGTGTATGATAGTGGCCTGAACTACCAACTACTCTTTCTTATAATGCATTAGACTATCTTGTTGATAGTTTAACACTGAATATTTCAGCAAGGAAAGACTACATGACATGAAAAGTTAAATTACAAACATTTAATATTTACATATATGGTACACAATAATTGTCCTAAACCATACTAAATAAAAGCGTAATAAGTGCTCCAAGAACAAAGTTATGAATGGCAGAAGTTACACTTACATAGGTCTGATGTAGTGCGAGTACTCGTAAGGCGATTTGTATGCACGTGCTTCTCACAAAGCAGAGGCTGAAGTAGACCTCCAATCAGTAAGATCTTCTTGGTCAGAAAGAGAGATAGAAGTTGCTTCTCAAACTGTCACATGACCAACGGTCACACGATTATCAGAAGCTCTGCTGATGAATCGAAAGAAAAGAAGGCAATTACATTTGTTCCCAAAAGCACTAACAATTCATTTTAATATCTATCATTTGATTGCACACAATTAAATGGTCAAACAGTTCTATTTGACCCATAGATGGGACCCTTACAGGTATAATCACTTCGAGTCAGAATGGAGCTGGGAGTAATGGCAATGAAGGGGTCCTGCACATACCCTAAAGCTCCAGGACTAGTGCCTCACTATCAGATGGTTTGGTATCATATCCAGGATACTCACTGAGAGGTCGAGGTTTTATTCATCATCAGAGATGAGGTCAACATATTCTACAGCCATAGCTGACTTGGCTATTTAATATTTAAATGCTTTTTCTTTTCCAGTGAATGGCTTTTCTATACTTGAAAATAAAAAGAAAAAGGCAAATCACAAAACAGAATTTTGAGTTTTTTACTCACAACTGTTAAAATTTTATGTTATTTGAACAAGAATTGTTTGAGTTAATAGATTTCAAAATGATAGCAATGTTTCTGAAACACCCTATAAATACATAAATATATATATATATATAAGTTGACTGACAGTAGTTGAGGGCAACCCAAAGGCTCCCTTTTCAATAGCTACTACACTGAAATGTAGAGAAGGGTGCATCTCCTTTCCCTGGATTGCTCCACTTACCCTTTATCCATACCTTATGCTGAGTGTTAAGTAAGGAGGCATCAAGTATCATTTTCTGAGTCTTTGGTATGACTTGACCAGAGATTGAATCCTATAGAACACTCTGCCCACTATAACAATGGGCAAGTATATATATGTGTATATATATATATATGTATATATATATAATTAAAATTACATCATTCACAGTATCTCAGTCAGCAGGGTTTTGGATATGCTGACTCACGCGAGGAGTAAGATCTCTCCTAAAAATGAGTGTTTGGGTATGACACTAAACAGCAATTGATGGTGAGGCTTCAGTTCAAGAGATCTGGGGAAGGTGGAGTACTTCTGGGTTTGCTCTGACCCAGAATGATAGTACCTGTTAGGGACTCATCTCTGGGTCAAATGGATTTGTTTAAAAACTAGTTGAAAATGATAGGATCGTGTGCAAAAATAAAACTCTCAAAAGATACAACCACACAAAAAAATGTAAACATGAACATAAAATGGATGGAGTTCCCTAACCTCTAGGCATTGAATAACCCTGAGCAAATTGAAATGCATGCAATAAAAGATTCTTTCACTGTTTGATAAAATCTAAAATGGCAATAAACTCAATAAAATGATGGCAGTGCTTAATACACAAAAGTTGTACCAATGTTACAAAAGCACACACACACACATATATATATATATATATATATATATGTGTGTGTGTGTGTGTGTGTGTGCTTAATTAAATTGGGTTTCCCCATGCCTTATGACCCATCAATAGAACACTCACACCATTCCAATGAGAATATTGAATGAAATATACATGCTTCTGAGTTTTCTCAAAACAGAAATTCTTTTCTGTTGATTCCAACCAAATTTAAAGTGTTGTATTGACTAAAATAGGCTGCCAGACACCAAAAAAAAAACTTTGCCAAGTCTGATGAAACACCTTTAATTTGATTTTTGCCTATTGGGTTTTTAGCAAAAATAATGATATTGGATAAAGTAATTACCAATGATAACAGACTGAACTTGATAATCTGATAACAAGTAAAAAGAAGGAAAAACCTTAATTGCCCTGTATACAAAAATGCTCTAAAATGCCCATGAATAAAAGTATGAGCAGTGGAATAGTTCTAATATTTTTTTATTAGAGCAAGTAGAAATGACAGAACTTATTATTTACAGTTGTTGAAGAAACACTTTAAAAAAAAAAGAGATTTACAGGAAAATAAAAGTAATTGGAAAAAGAGGGAAAAAAAAAAATTAAATATGTCAATTTTACACAAAAATATATATACAATAGAGCAGATTAAGCTCTCTAGCGTTAGGGAGCAGCCAGTCTAGGAGAAAGATTGAATTGAGCTAGTGTCCCTCAGATATGAGAAATAACCAAAATGGAGGTTGGAAATGAAATGGAAATCTTTATAACATCAACAAAATACAATAATTGCCTTCAATGTGAAGATGGTAACTGCTGCTTGTCGTAAACTACTTAGTCAACATATTACCTCCTCTTGCAATAGTTTCCTAACCTCATATTTATGAGGATTGGGATATACTCATTAATGTTCATAGGTAGAGTATATAGCAGGTTTCTAAAGCTAGATGGGAACCACACAATGATGTTAGGAACTGTTTTGAACTAATCCTAGAAGCAGTATGCCACAAAACAGCAGTTGTACAGTCACTTGCCTTCCATCTCATAAACCATCCAACTAAGATGAGCAAGACATATTGAGCCCTGCTAGGGAAGAAGGACGAATTCATAAGTAATGTTCTCCTATGAACTACCACACATGGATACACCAGTGTTGGCCAACCAGCATAAATTTACATTCATCACCTCTGAGCAGATATAGGATGCTGTCTATAGGACTTACCAAGTGTAAGGGCTGTTAGGGACAGATGGTGAGAGAGAGTGAAAGGAATCCATGCTGTCAGCATGTCTTGATGATGATGATAGATTGCAAAAACTAAAGACTTAAATGAAATCTTTAACATTATTTATCTTTTTGTAATTCTGGTAAATCAATGAATTCTAAATCAAATTTGATTATCTTTTTCATTTAGAACTTCTTATCATCTGCCGCTTTTAAATTGTCTTTTGTTTAGTTCAAAGATCTTATTGATTTTTAGCTTACTTTAAAATTTTTTTTCGTAATTCATCAAATTATTCTCTGGTAAGCAGAAGAAAGCATTCTAATTTCAATTTGCATCTGCAAATATTGATAAACCATGTGTTACTTATGTTCTTGATTTTATTAATATAATGATTTATAATGCCAAAATATGTAATATCTCTATGTTATATTTTGTGCATGAAAAATTTATATGCAAATGTAACAACTATTATGAGACTGGCAGTATCTATTTACTATTGTGTTTGTTTTTACATTTGTAAGAAGAAATATTTGTTTGAATAGGATATAAAATAAAATTGCTGATAATCTATATTTTAATGACATAGCAATGAAGATGCTGTGGCTTTTTATAAGAATATTTTTAATAATCTCTTCTGATTTTAGGAAAACTGTAAATGAAATTTTTACAACTAGAATTCAGTTTTAATAAGTCAAAAATGGGCACACTGACACACATATATATATATATATGTACATACTTAAACCAGGCCATTTGTCTATTGAGTAGAATGTTTGCCAATGATTTGGCAGACAGGGGTTAAATCCTAGGTCGAGTCTTACCAAAAACTCAAAAATGATACTTGATGCTGCCTTGCTTAACACTCAGCAATATAAGATATGGATCAAGGGTAAAGTAGAGCAATCTAGGGAATGGAGTTGTGCCCTCCCCTTCACCTTGGTGTAGTAGCTATTGAAAAGGGATCCTTCTGATTGCCCTCGACTACAGTCGCCAACTTTTACATACATAAAAAAAGTTTCTTTGGTCAAATCTAGAAGAAAATTATGTTTGTTTTTAATGTTTTATTTATTTTTTGTAAGGGTTAAAGAAACTTGCAGGAGAAATATATGAAATATCATTCATAGCTCTTGATCATTTCTTTCTTGGTCAGGTAGAGAACTTTTTATGCTATATAATTGTGGAGGGATTTTTTTTATATTATCATTTTTCGTTTTATATATCTTACCCTTTGGTTTAGTTAGGCTGAGAACCTTTTAGCTTAGTGCATGGGTTAGTTAGGTGCACACATTGAGTGCAGGTGTTCACGTGCGTGCGGGGCGGAATTGACAATCACAAATGTCAAAATAAAAACCCCAGATAGGGAATGGGAATGACATTTTGCCTGGAAGCGCTGAGGATTTTGGAACTTGAAAAAAAACAGTGAGCTGAGATTTGGGCTTGGACGAAGCAAGTCGATTTTTGGAGCTTGCTGAGGCCAGACCAGTAGTTTGTGGTGGGGTGCCGCACATGGTGGGGGGTCAGATAGAAAAGTCAGCATAGAAAGAAATTGTGTCTTTCTCTCCTCATGTAGAAAAACCTTGAACTCAAAAAGGTAAATAAAAGTTTCGTACCTGAACCAATTTCGTGTTTTTCGGATTCCCGATGTCTATTTCACATATTCATATTTTGGCCGTATTTTTGGACCTAGATATGCTACATTTAGCATACTTTTATTTACAGGGTGCAATTGGTAAATTATCCCCCATTTTGAATTATTTATTTTGCTCATATACTTTATTTGCTTTAGGTTTTGTCTATGGTTTGCAAACTAGAGTCAGTTGGGCACCGTCTGTGAGGAAAGCAGTACTGAAATGCAATTCACTCCACCGGAAATTTAGAAACAGTATGCTATACTGCATGGCATTCATACCAAAAGCTCCAATACAAAGATTTCAGGGTGTTTGGGTATCAATCTAAGGATAAATTTATATTCATATTGATGAAAACTTAAAATCCAGTGCACATCATTGTGTTTGGGGTGGTCATTAGCGATGGCAACATAATGCTTCGTTCATCTTTCTACATGGCCCCAGACTCAACAGAGGCCTGTTGGTTGGGGCTGTATAATACACCAACTGAATCTCTGCGGAAGGGTAAGACCCCCACCACCAATGAGTATCCTGGATATGACATTAAACAATCTGACGGTGAGGCTCCAGTCTTGGAGATTTGAGGAATGTGAAGTACCCCTTCATTGCTGATCCGGAGTGGTAGCACCTGATAGGGTCCTATCTATGGGGGTCAGAACACACTGTGTCCAAACAAATGACTGATGTTAAATTGTCATGATTACATTGCAATAACTAAAACCATTCTGGACTATTCTCAACATTCTGGCCAATCTTAGTAATGCTGTAGTTTGAATGGTCCTGGCATGTCCTCTGATTTCCAGCTTTTCCAGTCACCTTGCTAAGCCTGAGCACACTCATTATAACTGATAGTTCTTGGCTATTCTGAGGTCACCCTTTTTAGGGAAAGGGAGATGCATCCCTTTGTCCATCTGTCTATTGTGTTTTGGTTATATATGGCATTAGAGTGTCGGCTGCTATCTTAAGTGATATAGTTTCTCACTTTAGATTTCTCTCTTTTAGTCATGTCTTGTTCTTCTTGAATGTAATCTCTCTAGTTTGTAGCTTGAAGTATCCATACAGTTGTTTTATTGCCATTGCTCTTTCTGGCTGCTGTAATTAGTCTTTTTTGGCTCTTTTTAATGTATTCCTCAAGTCCTTGTATCAATGTATCTATACAATTCTCAATGCTGGCATTTCCACTGTGTCCTTCGTTTTTTGACATGAATATTTTGTCTATGTCATCTCTTGGGTGTAAGTTTTTGTACATAGTCATCAATTTCCTTGTCCATTGGTCAATTGATATGTGTTACTCCCTTGTCCATTTTAAGAATGGTACAAAGCATCTTACAAGAAGTCTGCCTAGGTATTTTTTCCTTTGATGAGATTTCTTCTATAAAGCTTTGTTTTGAGAAGTTTTCTTGTTCTTTTGTGGTATTATTATTATTATTATTATTATCAAGGATAATATAAAAACAACAGTGCAAATAACAAATGGTAAAATAATCAAAAACAAGAATCATCATCATCATCATATCGCGCTGGCAGCACCGATATCCCTGATCCTCTCTCACCACTCCTCCCTATCGTTCATCGCCCTAGGTAGGTCTTCAGGACAACATCCCGTATCCTCACATAGCTGCTGAATGTATGTTCGTGCTGGTCGTCCTGCTTTTGCACAGCCATGTGTGGGGTCCATAAGAGTACATCCCTTATGAGTTCGTCCCTGCTTCTCCAGCAGTGTCCTGCATGTCTAGTTCGTCTAACTTGAATAGTTTTCATGATAGGGGGCAGGTGGCCGTACAGTTGGTGTCTTGTGGGGTTTTGCCGCCAGGACTTGTTTAAGATTGCACGGAGCATTCTTGTGTAATTGCCGTCTAGCTTCTTCTCCAGCCGTTTTGTTAGCGTCCATGTAGTGCAGCCATATAGCAGTATCGATGTGACCGCTGCCTGGAAGAAACTGCGTTTCATTTTATCGGTTAGGTCTGATTTCCATATAATCGATAGCCTATTGATAGCTGTCCATGCTTTCATTAACCTCGTTTAGATGTACTTTTCGGTTGATTCGAGATAGTAGAAATTAGCAAAAAAAATTAAGGTTAGAATTTGAAACACCTATTCTATAGATGAAGTAATGTAACTTATAAAAGCACTATCAGTAACTAATAGGAAAGGAAGAGATAGATGAATGAATAATTGTCATCATTTACCTTATTTACTTAGAAAAAATATATGATTTTCTTGGAGTGATAAAGAAGATGTCCATTTACTTTCATATTCTAAGAGAATACAATTGCTAAAAACTTAATCATTATTATGATTTTTAGTTAAGATTAAATAATATGAGAATATGTTTTCACCTGTGTTTCTAAGAGGTAGTATCCATTGTTAACAACCCCTTTTACGGCAAATGCAGAAGACTGTCATATATATATATATATATATATATATATATATATGTGTGTGTGTGTGTGTGTGTGTGTGTGTGTATGTGTGTGTGTGTGTGTGAGTGGTTAGATTGGGATCCATTTGTTATCTCAGTCCTTCGGCATTTGTTGCTAAGGATCTACACTTGCAATTATCTCATTCCAGGGGACTCATTCCCTAAGGCAGAGCCTACTCATTGTACACAAAGTGGAAAGTTCAGGATTATTCCCTGATGCCTTTGTCATGCCAAAAGGCAAAGCTGAAGGAACAAGGCCATTTTCGTCCCCAACCCTATGTCTGTGTGGGCTTCCCACTTTAAAAAGGCCATGTGCAACATTCTCCCTAAGTGGGTTGGAGTATAAATCTCCCAATGGAGATATCTATGTTGAAGTGAATCTTTACGGCATTCTGGTTTCTGGAGTAGTTAGCCAGTATTAGCAGATGTACAAACTCACACCCCAAGTAGTCAACAGAAATTTCTATCTAGATTTTTCCTAATATATTCGCTGAATAAACCAATTAGAATTCCCTTACTTTCCAAATACATGGTCTATCAGTGGAGCTTTGAATATTTTGATTGTAATCACTATGGAGAGGGAAGACCCCCCCACTAAAATAAGTGGGGGGGTTCATGGGTATGACATCAAACTGCATGTGGTTGTAAGGCTCCAGTTCTGGAGATCTGAAGAGAGTGGAGTACCCATTTCTTGCCATTACTCCCAGGTTCACTCTGATTCAGAGTGATGGTTTGGTTTTGGTTTTAGTTTAGTTTCTTTGTTTAATGGCATATCAACTTTTGTGGGTTATTTAATACCAAAGCTGTCCTTTTAGAAGAACAGTAATAGTACCATTTAATGCATAGCTGGGATGATAAGGGAATTCATATCTTTCCCACGGGCATTAGACTGAAAGTGAATGTAATAGTGTGACTTGAGTTCCAACTTATTTATGACAATATTGCAATCCAACATATTAGTCACTGCACCATAGGAACTTCCCCTTGAGGGGTAAGACGTCTTGCTGTTATTACCAATGGGTCAAATAGATATAATTAAAAATTATTTTTATTTGACTGGACTGTGTACAAAAAAATCTTTAGAAACAATTACACAAAAAATGTAAATGTAAACACATTGTGAATGTGATTCCCTAACTTCTAGGCAGAGAATAAACTGAGACGGATTGATATGCCATTAAAATCATTCTACTTTCAAAATTTTTAAGTATCAAAAAATGCCTTCTATTTTCACGAAAAATGAAATTTGATTTTTCTGAAGTTGCTATGTATAAAAAAAAACAAGTTTAGTGATACCTAACTTCAAAATTTTTTAAAGAATTGATGTAAATTAGAAATACTATCAATGCATTTATCATTAAAGAATCATATAAATGTTTTATGAAAAAGTTGGTAGAAAAAATGTCATTCATATTTGAAATTACTACAAAGTATTGCCTACTTTTCATTGAATGTATGTACCATAGTCATAATTAGGCTATGTGTGAAACGTTCATAGCATAACGATCTGAAATATACACATATATATAGAACATAGGAATCTCGAAACACGAAAAGCACTGACAACTTTTTAGTTCAGGTACGAAACTTTTTATTACCTTTGAGTTTAAAGGTTCTTCGACTTAAGGAGAGAGATACACATTCTTTCTATTCTGGCTTTTTCATCTGCCCCCGCATCATGTGCGACACCTGCCCAAGACCTCCGCAAGCAAGCGAAAGTCAACCGTCTTCTCCCAAGGCAGGTCTCAACTCTACTAACTGACTTTTTCAAAATCCCAAAATCCTCCTCGCGCTTCTGGTGCGTGAGGTAATTCGTACTTGCTAGCCCCGTTTCCCATCTGGGCTATTGTGACATCTCTGAGTGACATGTCTGCTCTGCATGCACGCGTGAACACCTGTGTTAATGTTGCACCTAAGTAACCTATGCACTGAGCTGAAAGGTTCTCAGCCTAACTAAACCCAAAGGCATAAAACGAAATCCCTCGGCCATTATATTACATATATATCTAGGTTGAAAAAAAAGATAAGTGACTCACTAACTTTTAAATGAAAGCCTTTTGCTAAAATACCAACATCGAGATAAATTAGCTTACTTAAATTTAAAAAAATCTGTAATATAAATAATAATTTCTTATATATATATGACCAGTATTTTCAATTGGTTGTTTGTTTGGTTGGTATTTTATGGCATATGAACCCTTGTTGCTTATTTAAAGCCAAATCCTGTTCATGAATGTTTGATTTGTAAGTGAATAGTTTGTAGGTAATATTATTTTAAAATAAATTAAAGCTCATTTGTTTGCACACAGTTAAATGGTTTCAAGTATTGCTATCAAACACTAATAATTCTATCAAATTCTAATCATTTGTTTGCATACAATTACATGGTTTCAAGTATGGCTATTTAACATAAGTAATTCTATTTATCAAGTATTTCTATCTAATACAAACAATTTGTATATAGCTATAGAGTTTCAAATAACTAATACTAATAATTCTAAGTAAAAGATTGAATAGTTTTATTTGACCAATAGATGAGACCCTAACAGCTACTATCACTTCAGGTCAGAGTGAACCTGGGAATAATGGCAATGAAGGAGAACTTCACATTCCCCAAACTCCAGGACTAGTGTAATATTACGGACGGGTGCTGTCGTTGAGTTTCGGTGGCCTCAAGGTTGTAGAACGCGTGAGCACATCAGCTGTCATCAAGCATTGGGTATATGGGCCTGACGATCAAAAATGTCATGAACCTCACTCGTGCAGGCAGAATGACCTGTAGAGTTCAAGCGTGATTTTAATATAATCACGCGTGAACTTTCATGTGCTACTCTATTGTTTTCACTGGTAAACATTGAACCTTCTGGAACTTTCGAATTGATCCATCAATTCGCTATATAAGAAATCAAGCAACGAGATTTTGGTAGTTCAAGGCACGTTTCTGAACAGGTTCAACAGAGGTCCATGACACCCCGACCCATGCCATACCCAGCCTGTCTGCAATACGACTGATATGAAAGTATCAACAAGCCAGCTATAACGACGCCACTGTCGTTGCCAAGAAGGGGGGAGAGGAAGAACGCTATCGAACAAACTTTTTTAACTACAGCCTGTTATAGTCCCCATGAATAAAAGCGACTAGTATTTTCTTCCTTAAAATTCGAGTTTTGAGTGTTTCTTTTCTGCAAACTCTTTTCTTTCAGACATAACATATTTTGGTCCTAAGCTACACTAGGACCTCACCATCAAATGAAGTTTACTGTTATACCCAGGACACAGTATGTTCTGGTGCTGATGGCGAGCGATAATGAATAACGCGTGAACACGCAAGCTATCTAATAAGGAAGTGTCTTTATTTACATTCAAGGGAGCTAAACCTACAGAGCCGGCCTCACTTTCATGGGGCCGTTTCGTACCCGTGTTTTACGGAGCTATGTACATCATAACATCCCTCTTATCAAGTGATGTTTACACTGAGTTCAAGGTGATGTGTGATGCTGTAAAAGTCCATACTTTGTAATTGTGTGTGAGTTCATTTTTGAATGAAGCTAGTAAAATTCCGAGTAATCAAAGTAAGGTCCCTATATGCTTTTTTCTTTTCTTTTTCTTTCCTTTCTTCCCCTTTCTCCTCAATTTTTGCTTTGTGCGTCTACCTTTCGATAGGTCGTGGTCCTTTAATCGTGCTGGCACTTGGACAGGACGACTAGATCTACGGGTTTGGATTTCATGAGTCTGTGATGTGCATGTTTGTATGGGAGTGTATTGGGGGTCAGCTGGTGTTTGGTCGGGTAATGTATCTAGTTGCCGGGGGCGAATATTCAGGGGCTTAGTGGGTGCCCGGTCAGGAAATGTGGCCTGTTGGCGTAGGTGGATCCTGTTTCGCCTGTACTGTTGTCCATCTACCTGGACCATGTAGCTGCGTGGTGCTGCTTTGCTAGTGACTATACCAGGCGTCCAGTCGCTGTTAGGGTTCTGTGGATGACACTTCACCCTGATAGGTTGTCCTATGGCGAGGTCTTCCTTCTCAATTTGAACATAGTTTCGCACCGTTTTAGTAAATGCTCTGGACGCATACGCGATGGGGTGTCCACCCTGTTTTATTACAGCTCCAAGACCAACCTCCGAACTATCGCATTCCAGTGAGACTTCCTTGTTAACATCATAATATTGGAGGACTGGAGCTTGGGTGATGAGTTCTTTCATCCTACTGAAAGTCGTTTCGTGTGGTGGCAACCAGTCAAATACAGAGTCCTTGTCCAGTAGGCGTCGCAGCGGTTCACATACAGTGCTTAGTTTGGGTGTAAACTTAGCAAGGTAGTTTGTGACTCCTAGGACTCTCTGAACACCTTGGACGTGTGTGGGGTATTGCATCTGCGAAACTTTCTTAACTTTCTCCGGGTCTGCTGCTAAGCCCTGTGCACTGAAGATGTGTCCCATGTAACTGACAGAAGTTTGTTTGAAGTTTAACTTTTTGGGGTTGCGTTTTAAACCCCTTTCCCGGCATCTTTCGATAAGTGCTCTGAATGCTGTGTCGTGACTTTTGTCGGCCTCCACATCATTCTCACCAGAACCATATATTATGGTGTCATCTGCGATAACTTGAGTATTGTCCAGTCCCTCGAAACAGTGGTCGAGTCGTCGTTGCCATTTCTCTGGGACTGAGCTAATTCCAAGTGGCATTCTAAGCCACCGTATCCTGCCAAATAGAGTCCAACACGTTGTCAAGTATGAAGACGACTCATCCAGTGCAACCTGAAGAAACCCATCCTTAGTGTCTACGACCGAGAAGAGCCTGGCCTTACTCATCTTTGTCGCTATTTCCTCGACTGTTGGAGTTGGGTAGTGGTTACGCTGGATTGCCTTATTCAAATGGTATGGGTCAATCATCATCATCATCATCATATCGTGCTGGCAGCACGCTGCTGATCCAGGGTGTCGGTTCTGTGACCCATGCTATCACTCCTTGTTCAACCAAATCCTCCAGCTTTTGTTTCAGCTCCATTTTGAGTGGTAGTGGAACTCTGCGGGGGTTGTTCTGAACTGGTTTGATGTTTTTATCAATCTGTATTTTGCATTCTCCTGGTAGTCTTCCCAGCCCGGAAAATACATCTTTACAGTTGTCGAGAACACCCTCCTTGGTGAGTGATTTAACTTCGTCCAGGTGTCTGACGCATTCAACGTTGAAGGCTATAAGCTGGAGTGCAGAGCTGGCCCGTCCAGATAATAAGGATGGCGAATTATTGTCCACTACTTGAAAATGGACTTTTTTCTTGATGTTGTTTGCTTCGCACCACAGTGTTACAGCTCCCAGGGGTTGGAGAATGGAATTGTCGTACAGCTTCAGCTTTATATGGGAGGGCTGTAAGGGTGCTGTGGTGAGGCGTTTGTAGTCCACAAGAGCAAGAGTGCTGCAGCTTGCCCCAATGTCAATTTGGAACTTGAGGGTTAGAGCTTCCTGGCCTTCTAAGGGGGATACGTGAATGTTTGCGTAGTAGTGTTTGCGGTCTGACAAAAGGCCCAAGGCATATATGCTTTCATCATTGCTGGCAGGTTCGTCGTTGACGTAACGGACCTTTGCATGTGCTGGCAGTTTATTTGACCTTGGTGGATGCGCTTGGGATTGGCACATCCTTGCAACATGGTTACGCTTTAAGCAGATTGCGCAGGTTAATCCATAGGCCTGACATTTGCCTTTGTCATGGCTTAGTCCGCAGAATTTACAGTCCTTGATATGCTCCCGTCTCTGTTTTCTTTTTTTTGCTTTTTGGGTATAATGCACTGTTTCTGTTGTTTTTCTGCTGCCTATCACGTCAACTTGTCTGTCCCTTTGTTCAGTGCTCCGACATATATCTATTGTCCGGTCTAGTGTTAGGCCTGGTTCACTGAGGAGTCTGGTCCGAATTTCTTTTTTATTTGTTCCCATCACTATCCGGTCGCAGAGTAATTCATCTTCCAGCGTGCTGTATCTGCACGTTTTTATTAGTTTTCTCAGCTTGTTCAAATATGCATCGAAACGTTCGCCTATTTCCTGGTCGCATGAATTAAATACGTAGCGTTCGTATGTCATATTTAATTTAGGTTCGAAATAGTCCGATAATTTTTTTATGGTGGAGTTGATGTCCGCACGTTCCTCCTCTGTCATGGGCAGATTTTTTATAATTTTTAGGCATTCCTTGCCAACGATAGAGAGAAATGTTCCTACCTGGACTTTAGCCGGTTTGGTATCAATGCGCGTAGCGTCGGCGTAGTTCGTCCATGAGTGTTTAAATAGGGACCAGTTCTCTCTCAAATCGCCGTCCATGTCCATTTTTTTCCGGTGGTGGGATGGGGTAAGCCATTATTCCGAAGTATTAGTCTTATCTTCGAGGTATTGTATCCGATTTGTGCCGTGTAATGATCCGGTCCGACTTCCGTGTTTTATGTGTTCACGTGGTGTCCAAAGAGTAGTTGGATTAGTTTGCCGGTGCGTATACACTATTTTAGTTATTTTCCGAAGTAATGTGTGTTTATCCGAGGTGTGGAGAGATGACTTCGCCGAATGTAGAAAAAAAAATCCCACTCTGATACCATGTTCTGGTGCCGATGGCGAGCGATAATGAATAACGCGTGAACACGCAAGCTATCTAATAAGGAAGTGTCTTTATTTACATTCAAGGGAGCTAAACCTACAGAGCCGGCCTCACTTTCATGGGGCCGTTTCGTACCCGTGTTTTACGGAGCTATGTACATCATAACACAGTACTTATATACTGGCCACTGCTATTAGAACTATTGAAAGTACTGCTTATAAGTATCTAAACAAACTCAAAATCTGCTTTTTATTGCTGAACAAATTTTAAGCTGGGAAATTGAAATTACTAGTTAAGGAAATTTTTTGAATAGCAACATGAATGCCTTTCAATCACCTTGATCAATTCAGGAGAAGATTTTTGAAGAATAGAAAAAATGTTTTCTTTCATTTAAAAATTTAAATCTGATTTTTAAACATTCCAGAAATTAAGCATCTAGAACCAAAAAGCATGTCTAAATGCATGGCTTGCGGATTGCAGTAAAAGTTGGTTCTCCTGGTGTGATGTGTCATTTTTAACTGTCAAAATCAAGTTAACAACAAGAAATTATTTGTTTGTTCAAATACTTATGATAAGTACTCCATATGAATGTATATATGCCTGAATATGTAGATATGTATGATGTTAACATATTACATAACCATTTATATATATATATATATATATATATATATATATATAAGTATAAAGGCACAAATATATATATTGGTACAAACATATGTACATACATTAGTATATGTATTTGTCTATCTTTGTATGAATATACAGTAAATATATGTACATATATATATATATATATAGGGAGAGAGAGAGAGAGAGAGAGAGAGAGAGAGAGGATAGCATTAATGGCTCAGAGGTAAAATTTGGCAGTCCAAGCATTGTTTCACATCTATCCCTGAGCTGTTATGTTCATTTAACTACAAAACCTTTGGGAAAGACATTTCCTTTTAAACTGACTCCTATACAAACTCTTACGTCCATACAAGAACACAAGCTATGGAAGAACTTTCCACTCAGATTTCAATGAAAGCCAGTTTGGGAAATCATATATTTAAGTATATATATATATATATATATATATATATATATATATATATATATATATATAAGAGAGAAATGGAAATAAACTATATTTTTCTGAGTCTATGGATTTAGTTATGTACAGTAATGCTGCAACATATCTGAAAATAGTTAATCTGGGAGAATACAAGATGAAACTGCAAAGAATAACCCCAAGTTACAACCACACCCAGTCAGTGTGAACATTAGTGTGGGCTGTGACCATCCAGACTAATAAAAGAGATCAAAGCTGAATGAACCAGACAATTACAATCAGACATAAAAACTGAAAAGAAATGTATGTTCATCATCATTGATGTCTATTAGATTAGAAAGAAACACTTCTATAAAGGTAAGAGAGAAAGTATCCTATTATTAAACACACATAAACACTTGCATACATTGTCCAGTGGTGAAGAATGAGTGTTGCACATGGAAGGTCAGAAATTTATCCAACGTACATGAATAAAGATAATAGAAAATGAATGCCTCTATACAGAATGCTGTATTTGTCTGTCTTTCTCTCTCTCTCTCTCTTATATACATATATATATACCTAACCCCTCTATATGAGCAAGATATGATACAAGGTCAATTTTTAAGGGGAGTTTAACAGAATTGAATTCTTCTCAACCAGTTACCAGACTAAGGTCTGCCTGATTATTTACCCATAGCTGGAGAGAGAATTGGTGGATTCATACCCATCTGGTGGATATTAGTATTATGTAAAATACTAACAGCCTCATTTAGAATTTGAACTCAAATCATCATGTCCATTTCTTAAAACAGTTACCACTACATCATGAGCACCTCCTCATATTTATATATATATATATATATATATATATATATATATATATATGATAGTCAGCTGTAAAACTTACAAGCTGAGCAAGATACTCTCATGAAATTTGACCAAGTGAGGTTTATTTTTTTTTTATAGTCACCCTTGTGATCCAAACACTTCTCCCATTGGTGTTGCACAACTTGGAACCCATTGGTCAAAAAAGTCATCAACAGCAGATATGACATCATCTTCAGAACCTTTTCAATTGTGAACGTTTCAACCCACTCTTGTATACTTAATAGAAATAAAGTTTTGGAATAGTTTTTTGGTTAGTTTAGAAGAAGCATCATTTCTTTTGAATCCCTGAACCATAATTTTCATCAGGAAAAAAAAATTGTGAGACAACAAAAAATTGGTAGAGATTAATAGCAGCAAAAATAATTTATTACTTGAATTTTTTAACAGAAAAAAGTGAGAGTCAAAAATGGGCAAATAAATAAAAATAATTATTTTATATTTTGCTGCTATTTTTGTAAAAAAAATAAACACAACTACTTATAAAGTTTAGAAGATTTTTCTACATCAAGAATTTCCTCTTTGAATGCAAAAATATTTCTCCTCTATTCTTTCCTTGAGTAGAATTTTTTTTCTGCTCTTAAACCTGGAAGTCTGACAACAATACGTTTTTAGTTCTGTTTTCTTTTGAGCTTTATCTAAAAAGAAAAAGTTTACACAAATCTTTCTCCTTTATTTTCTGAAACTTGCTCCCGGTTCTTAAATCATTTTCTGGGTAAAAAATTACAGCTGCTTTTCCTAACACAATGAACCAATAGTATTTAACCTCTATAGTTTAATTTTTAAAAAATTTGAGGGGGAAGTCCTCATGGCATTATAGCTAGAGTGCTGGACTACAAGATCATAGTATGCAAGTTCAAACTCCAATCACACTATTATGTTCATTTTCAGACTGTTACCCTTCGGAAAAGTATGAACCCCTTATCTCTCCAGCTGGGGGTTAAATAATAGTGATATCGATCTTCTACAAGGATAGCTTTAGCATTAAATAACCCTCATACATTGATATGTCCTTAAAAACAAAGAAAGAAACAAAAGAAATAAAATTTGATTATGAATCATCATCATCATCATCATGTGGTGCCACTAGCATGGATATCCCTGACCCTCTCTCGCCACTTCTCCCTATCATTCATCGCTTCTGGCAGGTCTTCAGGGCTACATCCCATATCCTCACAGAGCTGCTGTATGTATGTTCGAGCTGGTCGTCCTGCTTTTGCTTGGCCATATGCAGGGGTCCATTGGAGTACATCACTGATAAGTTTGTCCTTGCTTCTCCAGTAGTGTCCTGCGTGTCTGGTTCATCTAACTTTTATAGTTTTCATGATGGGAGGCAGGTGGTTGTATAGTTGGTGCCTTGTGGGGTTGTGCCGCCAGGACTTGTTTAATATTGCTCTCAACATTCTTGTGTAATTGCCGTCTAGCTTCTTCTTCAGCCGTTTAGTTAGCGTCCAAGTAGTGCATCCATACAGCAGTATCGATACGACCGCTGCCTGGAAGAAACTGCGTTTCATTTTATTGGTCAGGTCTGATTTCCATATGATCCAAAAGCCTATCAACAGCTGTCCATGCTTTTGTTAGTCATGTGTCGCAGTGGGGGACCTACATTTGGGTGGGGCCCAGTAACTTGGACAATTATGGGAAGGTTTGCAACTTTGATAATCATTTGCTTTTATTTTGATGATTATTTCGTATTGAATTAGACTATATAATTGTTATTATTTTCTAAACCCCTTTTTTGCTCAGTAAACTCAAACTTAAAAAGTTTGGGCTTACTGAGTAAGAAAGGAGTTTAAAGATGTGGAGTAAAATAACTTTTGGGGCTCCACTGGGATTAGGAATCCTGAAATTTAGGCTTTATTAGTTTCATAGCAGATCTGTACCAATTAATCTTTTAATTATTTTTCAAGAAAGTGTTCCATCTGATACCACATTCTCAACAACCACTGACACTAATATAAAAAGAAATAAGAATTAATGTTATTGAAAGACATAAAAGACTTATAGCAATAATTTAAACAATTTAATTTAGTTAATTTACTGTTCTGTAATTAAATAAAAATGTTTTGCATCTTATCTGTTATTAGTTTATTTACTGCTAAATAAAAAAAAAGAACTTAACACTCTCTATGCATGTTGATTTCATAATTTTTGTCCGAGTAGTATATATATATATATATATATATATATATATATATATATATACTAACCTTGACATCTCTCATAATTTCTCTTCCTCAACTCGTCACCTCAGTACAACCAATGTGGGATATGAATTTAAATGTCCACTCGGAGAATGCTTCTCCAATAAAATAAGTACCTGCATTGGCCTGACTACAACAAATCTGTCGAGGCATTTATCACTTCACCTATTTGACACTCGTTCCATCTCTCAACATCTTAAAACACATTTGTGCCCCTCCTCCAAATACTGAAAAATTCTAACTGAAAACACCTCCATATTACATAGGAAAAAAAAAACAAATTCTTGAAGCTCTCTATATAAAGATTAACAAACCTTCTTTAAAAAGATCAATTTTGAATGTTACAGCTGTGTTCTGTAATGCCTTTAACATTTTCCCCCCAATTATTCCTCTTATCTTCTGTAAAGTCCTTCTCTTTAGTAAATATCCTCCTAATCTATATAAATGCATGTGATTCATCATTGTTAGTTATTTCAAGTGTTTGTTTTCCTAAAGATGGTTCCAACTAGGACCAAAATATGGTGCCTTTTTGAATTCATTCCATCCAGATATCAAATGACTCATATGAAAATTTGAACAGATCATTGATTAAGTAAGCAGAAGTGTCTGTCTTATTTAATCAAACATGTTTAAAAGAGAAAATGTTGCCTAGATTTCTATCTATCTATCTATCTATCTATCTATCTATCTATCTATCTATCTATCTATCTATCTATCTATCTCTTTTCCTCTTGTTGACAGTTGTCAAAATGATTGCTTCCAACTTTTGTGGACTGAATGCCCCACCAACTAATCTCCAATTTCAGGAGACTGTCCTCCTTGCATGTTGTCCCTTAAAGAAGAAGGTTTTGGGCCAATTTCTGTTAAATGACATATTCAATAAAGAGGGATGCTACCAGGACTGGACAATTTCAAGAACTACTTAAAATGTATGAGAGGCCTAAACTAGAATCAACCTTTTTTCAGAATCCACTTGCATGAAAACTTGGGTTAAGAATCAGTCTATACAGGAATGCTAAGAAATGTACAGCTGGAGAAGCAAGGATGAGCTCATGAGCAACATTCTCCAATGGACTCTTGCATATGGATATGCCAGTGTTGGCCAACCAGCAAAAACTTACTTAAATTAGCTCTGAGTGGACACAGAGTGCAACCTAGAAGACTTGCCAGGTGCAATGGATGATAGGGAAGGATGCTGAGAGGGAGTTAAGGAACTTTGTGCTGTTACTTTGACTTGATGATGATGATGAGGAGGAAATATACACAGTAAAGTAAGATGCCTCACATCATTGTGTATCATATGGAACCCTATTTTTTGACGTAAATGAAATCAAAAAGAACAGCCTACAACATTATACAAGCAGTTCTTTTTAAATATTGGACAAAGTAAAAGGCATTTTTAGTATTTTTTTTGTTTTTTTAAAAATCATTTAAGGTCAGGCTTAGGGTTAGGTCTGGGTCTAAACTTAAATTCAAAACCCATTGTCTGTTCTGTATAGTACATAATTCTCTGTGACTTTATACAGTTCTTTGTATTCCTGAAAAGACATCTATTCTTAACAAGAATCCTAAACATCTTATGTAAATGTTAATTTTTTTACATGGTCAGATCTATGTAATTTCCTCTTCATTCCTCTTCTTTTTTTAATGAGACATTTTCAGGGTTTTCAATTTGGAGCTTAACAAAAACAGCTATTTTTTTCATCATTTTGATGATTCTTCATTTAATTATTTTCAGGTGATTTTTTGTGAGGCAGTGATATAATGTACATGAGAGGAATTTTATCAGGTAAGTACAAAGTTTCTTTTGGATCCTTCTTTCTACATAAGTTATCTTGTTTTTATCTTTTTTGACTTTTGGGTTCCCTTTAAACCTACTAGTCTGAGTATGATGTCTTCTGGCTCATTGATCCTGTATTTAAAAAATACCTCTGCATTTTCCAGTTTTTACATTTGGAATTATGCTAAATACTTGGTGTGTGATCAAAAATATAAGTTGTCATACTTTTTTCTTCTGAGTGGGTTTCAACTGTGTAATTTGAAATTGTAGTGTTCGGATCTGAATGGATAATCTACTTACCAAGTATGTTTTAATGAAGTCATCATTAAAAATTAAAAAATTATTAGTATGATAAATATTTGGAATAATGTGAGTCCCTTCTCATATATATTATTATTATTATTATTATTATTATTATTATTATTATTATTATTATTATCATTTTTTCTTTTTTTTTACTCCTTCAGTTTTTCGTATCAGCATTTGCTGATGGTCTTTCACTGGAGTTTTAATGACTGCTAGTCTTCTCAGTATTCTGGCCGGTCTCCACTCATCCTCTTATTTCTAAGTCCTCCAGTCCTTATATCAACCCTTTGGGGACTGTACCAAGAGTACCAATTACAATTGGTATAATTGTCACTTTCGTGTTCCATAGTTTCTTCAATTCCCAAGCAAGGTCGATGTATTTATCTTTCTTTTCACTTTCTTTCAATTTTACTCGGTGGTTCACTGGGACAGCTAAGTCCACAACTTTGCAAGTTCACTTTTTTGTTAATTATTATAAGGTCTGGTTGTCTAGCCAAGATTAAGTGATCCGTTTGTATGTGAAAATCCCAGAGGAGTTTGTGTTTGTCATTCTCCAGGACAAATGTTGGCTTGTGCATAGACCATTTGTTTGTGTGGTCAGATTTCAATTTCTTGCACAATTCCCAATGGATCAGTTTACCCATCCAGTCATGTCTACTGTTTCTGTGCTAATTTGCTGCATTCCCTTATTATATGATTGATCATTTTGTCTCAACCACCACATAACCTACATTTGTTATTTTGTTGTATCTTATCTATTTTTACTTTGATATGATTGGTTCTTATAGCATTGTCTTGTGCTGCTATCAGGAGAGATTCCATTTCTCTCTAAAGGTTTCTCTTTCTTAGCTACATCCATGTTTTTGTGTGATATGTCACTTATTAGTTGCTTAAAACGCCCATAGAGTTTTTTCTACACATTTTTGTTTTCTGTCTATTGTTGTTCTGTTAGTCTTTGTGTTGTCAGTGTTGTTTCTGATGTCTGTAATCAGTCTTCCTCCATATTTTTCTATATAGTCTTCAAGTTATTGTATAGATGTAACAACTCTGTCTTTAATACTGGTGAGTCCTCTTCCTTCTCCTTTTCTTGACACATATAATCTGTCAACGTTATCTCTGGGATGTAATGCCTTATGCATGGTTATTAGTTTTCTTGTTCTCTGGTCCATTTGTTTAAGATCTTCTCTGGTCCACTTCAAGAATGGTCCCAAATATCTTATGAAGGAGACAGCCCTGGTATTTATTCTTTTGATAAGGTTTCTGATTATTATTATCATTATTATTGTTGTTATTGTATGTTTGTTTGTGTGTTTGTTAGTTATGCTTCCTTGGGTATATCCCCTTTTTGCTATCTTCTCATATCAACCTTTAAAAGAAAAAGGGTCTTTACTCAGAATATATGCACTATTATTACAATATCTATATACTAATCAAATTCTGTGAAGTAATTCTTTTGATAGTTCCCAAAAATGCCCTCTTAAATTTTTTCTTACCATTATTTTTCAAATTATCCAAATCAGTTGTAAAATTTTTATACCATTTACTGTTTTTGATTAAGCAATTTGCTCCAAAAATATTTTACTCTTTAATTGAAAAATCTGACAGGTTAGTAGATTTAGTTTTTGAAATCTATCCTGACAGTAAATTTACTGTTCAAGAAGTAATATTAAAAGACTGTCCATCATAATTAGAAATTCCATTAACGATTCTGAAAGTTCCAATTAGATCATCTCTCCTTCTTTTTTCTTGTAAAGTAGTAAATCCTAATTTCTCTAATCTCCTTCAGTAACTGTAATCTTTTACTCTTTTCCTTAGTTTTGTCACTCTTCTTTGTCTCCTTTCCAATCTCATATTACTCTCTAATTTCCAAATATGTGCATATATCTTCACTTAAAACAAAAAAATTACAAATGTACATTTAAAATCATACATTTTCATTTAAATCTTACAAAAAAAAATATTGAAACAAAAAACACAAACATATTTTGTTCTTTGAGTTCCAATATAAAATAAATGTCATTGTGTTGTATATTGACCTCCGACCCCGCCAAACATGCCATTCCAAAGACGGCAGAAGTGCATATTCCATTGACGTGGGCGAGCTTGGCTGACAATATGGGACAGGGTTAAAATCCCACGGTACAGCTACAAACTGATGCACCAGAAGAGAGTGACCTGTGAACTGCATGACAGTTATTTCCGCTCGATGACAATCAAACATGCCATTCCAAAGACAGCAGAAGTGACACATTCTGATGGCCAGTTATGAGGAGATATTGAGTGGGCGATTGAACTATTATATAACTTGGTGAAAACAGGAAGTCAGTTAGTTTGGAGACCAGACCAGTTGGAGAAAAAGATGTGGTAGAGAAAGCCAGCACCCAGCAGAGAGCTGGGCTCCCGGGCCTCCGGTTGAGCAACCCTGGAGAAAGGGAAAGAAATGGTTATGGCCAGTAGAGTGGGGGTTAATAAGTTGCAGTTTTGTTCAGTCTCCAACTCCCTCTCACACACAACCCTTTCAAATAAAGTGAGAGGTATATTTTTCTAAAAGACTGTCTTCGCTCGTTATTATCATTGTGTTGTTGTTTGTTTGGCCAGAGCGAAATACAACAATTGTCACTTATGAAAAGCTTTTAATCAATTTTAACTCTTTTCACCCTGTCAATGTGGCTTAGAATACACTAACTGTATTCCCTACAAAGAAGTAAGGCCTCCACCAAAAAGGCAGTTTCTTGGGTGTACTACCAGGAATTGTATCATTATAAGAATATAGTGCAAAGATTGATTGACGGTAAGGGCTGGTCTTCATCATTATAACTAGTCTATACTATTGCTAGGAATGTATTTATCTCTGGGTGATTCTGCATATCATAAAAGAGGCACCATTTCATTCTCTGGAATAGCCCATGCAGTCAGCAAAGCTTAGAATATACTGATTCTATTTCCTGTGGAGGGGGAGGCTTCCTCTGCAAATATTGAGCTGTCTTGGGAATGACACTAAACTGCATCTGATAGTGAAGATCTAGTTCTGGAAATCTGTAGAGTTTGAAGTACCCTTTCATTGCCATTACTGCCAGCTCCACTCTGATCCAGAGTGGTTGCACCTACTAAGTTCTTACCTAAGTGTCAAATAAATCTGTTTAAAAATCATTTGCATTCAATAGGAATACTTAATATTCTTTAACTATACGTGAATCATTTGTATTAAGACTAGTTACCTGAAACTAACATTGTTTACTAAGATTTATTATGTTACTTGAAACCATTTAACTATGAGCAAAGAAATGACTATTATTGAATAGGAATAATTATTTACTTTTAGATTAGAATACTTGAAACCATACAACTGTGAGCAAATTATTAGTATTAGATAGGAATACTTGATATATAACTGTGTGCAAAAAAAAAACCAACTCTTAAACAACTATTCAAAAAATGTAAATATAAATGTACAATAAATGCAATTCCCTAACTTCTATGAATAAAATAACCCTAGATAGGTTGACATGCCATAAAAATCAATCTTTCATTCAATCTAATCCCTTTGTGTGATTTTTTATGAACAGAAAACCAAGTCCTCACTCTTTGAGTTGGAATTAGAGTATGGTATATGTTTTCTTTATTTCCCTCATCTGTATTCTTGTCTTCAGCTGGGCATGGCAAAAAACAAGGTGAGCCTGGTTCTAGGCTCTTTAACCCTGAGGTAGCACTTTCCCATAACTTTGAAGAGAAGAGTCTGAGTACCAGATGGCTTCAGGGTACTGGTTGTTGGGACAATGCATAATTGATTGATTTTAATGGCATGTCAATGCACATAGAGTTATTTTATGCCAGGGGGTTAGGGAATTGGATTCATTGTGCATTCATATTTACATTAATGTAGTTGTTTCTTAAGAGTTATTTTTTTCTGCACACAGTCCTATCAATTATGAATTATTTTTAAACAGATCTGTTTGATCCATAGATAGGACTCTAACAGGTATTACCCCTCTTGGTTTGAGTGAACCAGAGAGTAATGGCAATGAAGGGGTACTCTGCACTTTCCAGATATCCAGAACTGGAACCTCATCATCATATGCAGTTTAAGTCATCCCCAGGAAATTTTTCTTTGTGAGAGCAGGTGTCTTGCTCAGAGTATTCTAAGGCTTGCCGACAAAGTGAGGATAAAGTAATTTTTCTCCTCGCCTACTCATATGATCATGAGCACCTCCAATAAAATAACCTGATGTCATATCTAATATGTAAGTAGTTATATATCATTTCTTTTTTGTGATTAACAGGGAATTATCATTTTGTAAGGAGTTAAAAATAGTTGGAATTAATTCAGGTGTTAGACAATAAACTTTTCTCCTTGCGTGTATTTATTTACTCCTTGATAATATAAAAATCAAATACAACAAATACCTGAGCTAGGAGATCTGTGAATAACAAGTTGAGGCTGCCAGAGACATGGTATGAGCACCAGCCAGACAAGGTCATTGAGAACAACATTGTTACCATCCTTTGGGACATGGCCATCCAGACTAAAAAAGAGATCAAAGTCAAATAAGCTAGACATTACATTCTGAGGCCAAAAGAAACAACAATGACAGCAAGAGAGAAGAAGAAGAAGAAGAAGAAGAAGAAGAAGAAGAAGAAGAAGAAGAAGAAGAAGAAATGTCTGTTCGTCAACATGGCCACTCCACTCCAAAATGAAACAATTCAATAAAAGAAATGGAGAAAGTATCCTAGTACAAAGTTGTCCAAAGCAATGTTGGAACTTACTCAACAACAGAGCAGTGGGATGAGAGCTGAGAGGTTTAATTTCATTTGTAAATTTAGGAACATCTGTAAGTCTACAATCAAATGATGAAAAAGCACTTGTTTTGTATTCCCTTGATTCTCTACCATTGCTATCAGTGATTGCTCTTAGCAAGTCCTCAAAATGGTATTGTGTGTCTGTACAGAGATGATAAATGTAAGTTTTTGTTGGTAAACCAACACTGGTGTGTCCATATGTAGGAGTCCATAGGAGAATGTTGCTGAGGAGTTTGTCCTTAGTTTTCCATCAATGCCCAGCATGTTTTTCTAATGTTAGTGAGATGGGAGGTGAATGACTGTACAGTAGTTATTTTGTAGAATGTGACAAGCGGTGCAACCATACTGTAGTACTTACACAGCTAAAGCTTGGAAGTTTCAATGGCTAGGCCGGTTGTATGACTGGCTAACTACTATCTCTGGAAAAATTATGGAATTATCACATTATATTCACTTTGATTATTTTATTCAGCAGTAAAACTCTTGTGCATATTCTTGACTATAAACTCTTCCATCTCTAGACCTATATATTTATGTACAATAATACACAGGCAAGCAGGAACAGACATACGAGGATCATTAAATAAGTTTCCAGACTTTTTTCATATCGACATTTTTATTGATAGTACACACATGAAACTCTAGTCCCCTTCGAAGTAATCTCCTCTGGCTGCAATGCACTTGTTGTACTGTTCCAACAACTTCTGCAAGGCCCCATGGAAGTCCTCTTGTATGAGCGGGTCAATGACTTTTGTCACAGCCTCTTTCATCTCCTCAATCGTCTCATAACGACAGCTTCTGAGCTTAGGGAATAACCAAAAGTCACAGGGACCAACGTCTGGACTACAGGGAGAGTGAGGAACTGTCTTGATGCCCATCTGGGTCAAATAGTCTCTGACAAGGATGAAGTTGTGGACGGTTGCATTGTCCTGGTGGAAATGCCACTGACCCAATTTGAAGAGTGCTGGCATCTTCCGACGGAATCTCTTTCTGAACTCCCTTAAAACTTCAACATAGTAACCCAAACCCTTTGGCCAATCGACTCTGGTGTATTGATTTCCTTACTCCTCCCACACCTCTCATCATCCCTCACAGACTCCCTGGCTTCCTTGAATCTCTTATGCCACTCAAAAACTGATGCTCGATTCATGCAAGATGGTTGAAAAGCAGTCTGAAGCATTCCTTACGTTTCTGTGGCATTTTTTCTGAGTTTAAAACAGAATTTTACTGCATATCGTTCTCACGTCCAGATTGCATTTTTGAAATTCACCAGCTGTGACAATCAGGCTTGAGTAGGGTGTATTCAAATTCCTGCTGTAGCTATTCATTTGAACATGAAATCATAAGAATTGGTCAGTCATCTCATAAGATGTATTGCTATAACATACTGAATGTTCAAGAGTCTATGACAATTTTAAATGCCTGTACAAAAAAAAAGTGTGGAAACTTATTGAATGCACCACGTATCTGTATAAACGTAGATAATCCACTGACAAATGTACAAGAGATTAAAATTTGACCATACTATCAAATGGTATTTGCACAAACCAGAATCCCTGCTAGAGAATGAGATGTATAAAATTCTCTGGGATTTTAAAATACAAATGGATCACCTAATTCCTGTCAGAAGACCAGACTTAGTTTTAATTAACTAGAAAAAAAAAAGAACTTATCCTCTTGAGGATTTTTCTGTTCCAGTGGACAACAGAGTGAAAATAAAAGAAATTGAAAAGATAGACAAATACCTGAAACTGGCCAGGGAACAGAAAAAAACTACGGAACATTTTGTAAAATGTGACAAGCGGTGCAACCATACAGTAGTACTTACACAGCTAAAGCTTGGAAGTTCCAATTGCTAGGTCGGATGTATGACTTTCAACAGTCCCAAAAGGTGTCAAAAAAGACCGGAGGAATTGGAAATGAGAAGAAGAATAGAGACTATCCAGACAACATGATTAGTAAGATCAGTTAGAATATCCAGAAGAGTCTTAGAGACCTGAGGTGACTTGCAATTACTCAGACACCTGTGAAAGATCACCAACTAAAATTGGTTTGGAAAACTCACAAGGAATATAATAATGAAGTTTTAGATAATCTTCAGATGTGTACATGAACTGCATTTTTGAGGAAAGGTCTTTTAAAAGATATTCTAAATACATTATTGCATACATACATACATACATATATATATATATATATATATATATATATATATATATATACATTAATTATAATAATAATATTGTTAGATTGAGGTATTTAGAAGCATACATGAAATAATCTCCGTAGCAAAGGTCATTGTAGTCTTTATGTGCATACTATTTTGGGGTCAAAATCTGTAAAAAATGAAAATGTTTGATATAAAGTATCAGAGTATATATATATATATATATATATAGCTTAATGAATTTTGTGGGTATGTTTTCTTTTGGCTTGGCATACTTTATTGGTTGATTATTTTCAAATAATATGTATGTTTTCACTCTTTTATTTTTTAAGGATTTTTTTGTCGGATATCAGTTTGATTAGTATTTTTTATTTTCAAATTGTAGTATCGGAATTATTTTCATACCATCAGGATTATAGAATAGTTTAAAAATTAATCAAATATATATATATATATATATATATATATATATATATATATATATATATATATATATATATATATATATATATAATATAACTGAGTTATAGATAGTTTGTAGATATATACATGTAATAAGCTTTAGAGTAAAAGTCTGTAAAAATAAAAATACTTTTGATATAGAGTATCAGAGTATATATATATATATATATATATATATATATATATATATATATGATAGAGTTATAAATAGTCTGTAATAAACTTTAGAGTAATAGTCTGTAAAAGCAAAAATACTTTTGATATGCCCTAATAAATATATTAAGCAGGAGTTTCTCTAATTTTCATTTTAAAAATGAGATATTATAATAGGGAAATAAGCAGAGATGTAAAAGTGGAGCTCATGAAAAACAATGTGAAAAAGATGTAATAAAATAAACGATAACCAATATAAAAGTCAGGTTGAATTCAAAATGAACATCAGAAATGTACTCACAAAATGGAAAAGTCAGAATATTTTCAGGTGATACTTGTTTTGGAAAGATTACATTATACATTTTTCATTTTTGTCCCCTTAATCAATATATCCTTTTTTTTTCATTCTTTTTCATTCTTTTTCTTTGTGGTTTTATCATCTTTGTTCATGTTCTGCCGTTCCCTTTGTCTCATGATTAGAATTCTCTACACTGTAATACTGGAGACACCATATCTCCTCTGATCTCCAACACCTTTCTCTGTATCCTTGCCATTTTGTAATAGTGCAGCAGTTTTTGTAGTTCTCATTTTCTTCAGGATTCCTATTTTGTTCTGTGTTTCCCACGAGGAACTTTGAGACTCTCTCTAATTGCCACTCACATATTTCCAAATCTCTAGATAATAGTTTCTTATTTTTTTCCATCTCATTCAGATTCACATGGTGGTTCACTGTAAAAGAGATATATTTACTTGATGGATCCTTCTTTCTTTGTTAGTTATAATTAAATTTGGCTTTTTGGTTTAGATGTCTTGTTGTCTGTCTAAACTTTTCAAGCCAACAAATCAACATGTCGATAAAAGTATTTTATGACTTATATTTGCCTTGATTAAAACTGACAAAATATCTCATAAACAAATTTAACAAATGTATTTACCTGACCCCTCCATCATGAGCTGGACATGACACAAGGTCAATTTTAAAGCAGAGTAAAGTTGGTTTGAGTTCAGAATTTTCTTTCTCCAAGGCTGGTTGCCTAACCAAGACTAAAGAAACTAGTCTGCCCAATTATCTACTCATCGTTAGAGAGAGAAAAGGTGAATTCAATCCTTTCCCAAGGGGATTAGCACAAAATGAAATGCAAACAACCTAATCCAGGATTGAACTTGGTTTGACAATTTCATTTTCTATGATAATTGTTGTTATTTTTGGCGACCATTGTCAAGGGTGACCAGAAGGCTCCCTTTTCAATAGCTACTACACCGAGGTATAGGGGAGGGCACTACTCCTTTCTTTGGATTGCTCCACTTTACCCTTGATATATACCTTATATTGCTGAGTGTTAAGCAAGGAGGTATCAAGTATTATTTTTAAAGTCTTTGATATGACTTGACCTGGGATTGAACCCAGGTCTCCTGGACCATTGGCAAACACTCTGTTCACTAGGTCAATGAGCGGTATAATCTATCTATCTATCTAAGTAAATTGGCCGACCATAGTCAAGGGCGACCTAGAGACTCTCTTTTCAGTAACTACTACACTGAGTTGTAGAGTAGGGCACTACTCATTTCCCTGGATTGCTCCCCTTTACCCTTAATATCTACCTAATAATGCTGTGTTAAGCAAAGATGCATCAAGTACCATTTTTGATTCGATGATATGACTTAACCTGGGATTGAACCCCCGTCTTTTAGGCCATTGGTGAACACTCTAACTAATTTGCTAATATACATATCTATATATATATATATATATATATATATATATATATATATAAAGAAAAAAGTAATATTTTACTAAAGAAATTAAGTTAGATAATCATATCAAATTAACTAAGAAGAAAAAACTAATTATGTTTTGATAATGACTACTAGTATTTTTGTAGGCTTTTGAATGATATAGTTTGAAGATTTATGCTGATTGATATTGATAATGGAATAATTGAAATAAATTTGAAATACGTAACAAAAAAAGAAAATCCGAGAATTAATTTTTTTTATTTATTATGGATTTTTTGTCCTCATCTTGGTAGTTTTTGTGTTATTTCTTCTTTCACTATGTTTCGGCCAAATTTCACCTCTGGCCTTCTTCAGGTGATTCACTGCGACCTCAGATAGGAATGCTGAGTCTTGTAACCGTATCCCCGGTCATTACTGCGGATAGAGGCGTTGAGTCTCTATGGTTCCAGGTGAGTATTGTCAGAAGATAGCAGTTTCAAATCCTACCCAAGCTGGCCAGAGGTTTACTTGGTCAAAAACGTGGTGTTATAGACAACAACTATGGAAGGCAATAATGAAAGAAGAAACAACACAAAAACTACCAAGATGAGGACAAAAAGTCCGCAATAAATAAAAAAAATTAATTCTCAGATTAAGAAGCCTCATCTAAAAAAAAAAAAAAATGAATCCAATTAAAGACAAAAAAAGTAAAATCTAAAACTTGCTTAAACCTTTTCCAGACTGGATTCATTTCTAAATTTTAACAAGTTTAAGATAACTCAGATTTAAATTTGAAACCAATTTATTGTGTTAATACTTTTTGACAGAACAATTGGTATTATAAGATTCAGAATAAGTCTGATCATTTCATATGAAAAGGGTTAAAATGTTAACAGACAGGCAATTATATTCATCAGCTGAAATTCAATAGTTGTCTGGACTTCTCTGAGCTTCTTTTTCTAACTTTATTGACCTTGACTAAAGATATTTTAAAACTAAATGCAGTATCTATTACATTGAAAAATATGATTTCATACACTTGGCAGTGAAAATTTTGAGAAGTTGAAAAAGAATGATTCAAGAATTAAAGAAAAAATAATTCAAAATAAAAAAATAACTAATGTTTTAAGGGTGTAAAGACTATATTCTAACCTAAAAGAGAAAGTGAATTTAATGTTTTGTTTTTTCATGGTTTTCTTTTCATAAAGCATTTTAAGTGTAAAGTTGGATTAAAAATTGATAATTTTTTAATCTTTAAGAAGTGCTTCTTTCTAATATTTTGTTTTGTTGTTAACAGAGCTATGAATTTTTCTGAGTTTTTTAAAGGTTACTACTGTATGTTTTGAATCATGCTACTAAATACTTAATCAGAAAATATAAGAGATTTGTCAATTTTGGAAGTTAATTATTTTCTCTATTTCTTAATTTATTTCTTTACAAGAGAAAAATAAATTGATTTGGTTTAGCATTGAATCACAAAAGAAAAAATGGTATACTGGTATGCCTCATATTCCTTAAACAGCACTTGTTAGGTTTTGAATTCAGTCTTTCCTTTTCATAAATTGGTTACCCTACCAAGGCTAAAGAGCTACTCTACTAGTTTAGCCCTACTTGGGGAATATATATATATATATATATATATATATATATATATATATATATATACATATATACTCCCCTACCCCCATATGGTTGAGTTCTCTGGTGAAGAAGTAATCGTGTTGCCATTAGCGTCTATTGCAAGCCTCTTCGTATATGAATTGAGGTCTCGGCAGCCGTTGAACGGATGTATGTAAACAATTGTAATTGTGATTCATAACCGTTTAAAATTGACTTTGCAGCTAATAGCTCCTTGTGGCTGAGTGGTTAGAAGCTTGGCTTGGCGTTTGAGTAAACCAGGTTTCGATCCCAGCTACGGGAAGCTACTGTCTAGCCACACTGATAAGTTCTGATAGAACGAAACAGATGTGTATGACTATACATATATATTGCTCTGCATTTTTGTGCATAGAAAAAAAATTGCTTTTAGTGTTAAATTTTAATACTATATATATATATATATATATATATATAGGATTAAAATTTAACACTAAAAGCACTTTTTATTGGTAAAATCTTTACAGTGCTCTATGCACTAAAATGCAGAGCAATATTTCAATATATTTCAAGTATAAGATATAATCATAATAATGATAATATATATATATATATATATATATGCATTAATGGCCCATTGGCCTGGCAAGTAGTGTGTTCACTAATGCCTCAGGAGACCAGGGTTCAGCCCCTGGCCAAGTTGTACCAAAACTCAAAAAATGGTACTTGCTCCTTGCTTAACACTCAGCATTATAAGGTATGTATCATGAGTAAAGTGGAGCAATCCAGGGAAAGGAGTAGCACCCTCCATTACACCTCAGTGTAGTAGCATTTGAAAAGGGAGCTTGTGAGTTGCTCTTAACGGTCAGCAACTTTACTTTTTACTTTATTTATATATATATATATATATAAACATACATGATGATAAAGCATATAGACCAACACACATATATACATAATAAAATACACACATGCACATATATATATGCTCATTGACCCATTGGGTAGAGTGTTCACCAATGCCCCATGAGATCAGGGTTCAATTCCAGGTTGAATCATACCAAAGACTCAAAAAATGTCTGGTCAAATTTTTAATGAAACTTGATGCACTTGATAGCACCTAGCTTTGATGTTCTACACAGATGTCTGCAGTCAAAACCTATATATATATATATATATATATGATCATTTTCTATTTTTTGCCCAGTCTTATTGTAACATTGAGCATTTCATGCTGATTTTACTTTGACTGTAAGGCAACAGATTATCTATTCTCAGAACACCTCTTGGCCCAATCAGCTGAGGTAGTAGAAGGGAGGTAACACCTCTCCAATGAGTGTCCTGGATTTGATGCATCTGATGGTGCAGCTCCAGTCCTGGAGCTTTGGGAGATGTGCAGTACCCTGTCACTGCCATTACTCCTAGGTTCAATCTGACCTGGAATGGTAGTACCTGTTTGGGTCCCATTTATGGGTCAAATAAAACTGTTCAGTCAGTTATAAGAATTATTATCATTAGGTTTTTGAAATCATACAGCTGTGTTCAAATTTTTTATATTACATAGGAATACATAATAAATAGAATTACTTATGTTTAATAGCAATACTGTTGTATAGACATGACCATGATTAACTATACAAACACATAATACATATACATCTACATGCAGAATCAATGACACAATAATAAAGATGAGCAAAGACTTCTTTAAAAAAATATATACCTCTCACTTTATTTGAAAGGTTTGTGTGTGAGAGGGAGTTGGAGACCGAACAAAGACTGCAACATATTGACCTCCCCAGCCCCTCCGAACATAGCCGTGTGTCGTTCTCGTTCTCCTGGACTGCTCAACCAGGAGCCTGAGGGCCCAGCCTCTCTGGGACATGTTCTCATCCTAGCATGTTCTCACCAACTGGTCTGGTCTCCAAACTCCATTGGGGCTCCCGAGGGCTCCTTCCGCTGGGTGGTGGCTTTCTCTACCACAACTTGTCTCTAACTTCTCTGGTCTCCAACTCACTGACTTCCTGTCCTCACCGAGTTATATAATAGTTCAATTGCCCACTCAATCTTTGGAATGGCAGGTTTGATCGTCATCAAGCGGAAATAACTGTCATGTAGTTCACAGGACACTCTCTTCCGGTGCATCAGTCTATGAGTATACCATAGGATTTTTACCTTGTCCCATTTTTTTTAGCCAAGCCCGCCTACACGATTTCTTCTCATAACTGCATTCAGAATGTGTCACTTCCTTCTGGTGCATCACTTTGGAATGGCATGTTTGGCCAGGTCAAAGGTCAATATACAACAATACTTGAAACTATTTAAATGTTTGCAAACAAATGATCAATAGTAAACAGAATTATAAGTGTTGGATGACAATAATTAAAACCATTTAACTGTGTATAAACAAATGAGCTTTGGTTCATAATGTTACCTTCAAAGCATTTGCTTACAAATTATACACATATCATTTTTAATGAGTTTGATTTGCAACAAGTGCCGGATATTTCTGCCTTTGTAGCAAACTAAATTAGGTAAATGAGAACTGAGACTTTGTGGAGTATTTCTCGAAGGTTCTTGTATGTATTTATTCTCTACAAGGGTCAGGATGTGACACAAGATCAATTTTTAAACAGAATTCAGCATTCTCTTCACCTAGACTGGTTGCTTAACCAAGGCTAAAGAACCCAATCTGCCTGACAATTTGATCATAGTTGGGGAGAGAAGAGATGCATTCATAACTTTCCCTAGAGTATGAGTTCAAAGTAAAAGGCAACTAGTTTCACACTGGATTTGAACTCAGGTTGCTGATTTCATTTCCTTCAACAGTAAGAGGAGGTGTCTTCATGGTGTAATGGTTAAAGCGCTGGACTGCAGAATCGTAGTAAGCGAGTTTGAACTCCAGTCACATTACTGTGTTCACTTTCGGACAAATACCCTTGGGAAAGGTGAGAACCCTCTATCCTCCCAGCTATGGGCTAAATAGTACCACTACTGTTCTTCTCGAAGGATGGCTTTGGCATTAAATAACCTACAAAGGTTGATATGCCATTAAACAAAGAAAAGCACATTTAGGTCTTTGTATGTTTTACAAAGTCTTTGTAATGCTGTACATATGGTAACTTTTGATGTTCTGAGCTCTTAAAGTTTTTTGAGTGTTGTATTCTCTTCTAGTTTAATTTAAAGAAGGCCTTCTAGTTATGGGCTTTATTTCAAGAGACAAACCAAAATTCTTAAAATGCTTAAGCTAGTTTTATGCAATATATTTAGATAGGGTTTCAACTTCCTAATTTCTCTGAACATTTTTAGTGTTTTTAAGACCTGCTTTAAACTTGCCAGAATCACAATACTTGCCATTATAACATCTGAATGAAAAGGTACTGTGAAATCATATTGATAATAATATATGTATGATCTGATATTTGTCACAGTTGCCTGGGAAGATTACTGTGATAAATTCAGCACAAGACTCCAGTCAGATGTTTGCACTTGGAAAAGAGTTCTACAACCTTTTATTTGGCAAATAATATTAGCGGAAGAGGTATTTCCATTTCCTGCACAGAGTGACAGAACTGGTCCTTCCTGTCTCTTAAAATTCAAGAACCAAATTACTACAATATTAATACAATCATTGGCATTATAGATAGTTTTTAGATTTATACACAAAATATACTTAGAAATAAAGGTTTGTAAAAATGAAAGTACTTTTGATACAACTTCTGATTGTGTGTTTGATATATATATATATATATATATATATATATATATATATATATATATATCAATGATTTATCTTATCTTTATATTTTGAATATGGAATCTATTTACTGTAATTGAGTGATAAAAAAGATTGCACCCGGTCATCATCATCATCATCATCATTTTTCTTGTTATATCATAGCATGCCAGATTAGGCCACAAAAAAACAAAAAACAAAACAAAACAAAAGCATTTTATCAGGATGATTGACACTGAAAAAATGACATTGAGAGGATTGGATTTAAGCCTTTTCTAAGAATATCATTTTCAAAATGACATCACGAGCCACAGTTAGAATTGATACTCCATTCTCTTTCTTTCTTTTTTGAGTTCTTAACAATCGTGCTCATTTGTTAATTCCCTGCAGTTCTCAAGTGCCAAAGTATGTAAGTTAATATTATAGCAGATCAAAAGAACCCTGAAAAGGTGCTTGTATATAATCACTTATTATCTGAAGATATTGAACAAGATCTTGTTAATATTCAGTGTGTATTTATATTATCATTACTACACTGATGATAAAATTAATAAACATCAAAATAGAAACAAAACCAAAAAATTGTTCTCATTGTTAATAAAATAACAATTACCAAAAACATTCTCAATAGAAGAAAGACAAAGTGTCACCTACAACTGATAAACAATCTTACAGGATCTCCCAAAAATAGGAGATTCTGTTTGGTTTGTGTTTTTGACTGTATCTTGTTTTCATATTTCCAGTACTACTTCAGTTTCAATTTCTTTTGTTCAAGAATGCTTGTTATTTCTATTGTTATATTTTTCCGGAAAAAGATAAAACATTACAGAACTGGAGATGGATTATATGTAGAGAAACATAAAGGACACACACACACACACACACACACACACACACACACACACACACACACACCTACACACACACACACCTATCCCCCACACACCTACACACACACACACCTATACACACACACACACACACATTCATATGTATACATATGTGAGGGTTAGCTCAAAAGTTCATTCACTGATCAAGATACTTTCATGGAATGTAACCAAATGAGGTTTATTTTTCAACATAATCTCCTTTGTGGTCAGCACACTTCTTTAATCAGCATTGCAATGCTTGGATCCCATTGGTAAAATATATATACTCATTGGCCTAGTGGATAGAGTGTTCGCCAGTGGTCCAGAAGACCTGGGTTCAATCCCAGGTTGTGTCATACCAAAGACTTTAAAAATGGTACTCGATACCTCCTTGCTTAAACTCAGGAATATAAGTTATGTATCAAGGGTAAAGTGGAGCAATCCAGGGAAAAGAATAGCACCCTCCCTTACACTTTGGTGTAGTAGCTATTGAAAAGGAAGACTTCTGGTCGCCCTTGACTGCGGTCGCCAACTTTACTTACTTACTTATATATATATATATATATATATCATCATCATCATCATCATGTCATGCTACTCACATGGATTTCCTCTCAGCATCCATCTCTATCATCCATCACTTCCAGAAGGTCTTCCTGACCTTATCCTGAGTACAGAGGATATCCGTACAGAGCTGTTGTAGATAAGGATTTGTGGGTTGTCCTACACTAGTCCATCTGTGTGAAGGGGTCCAAGGGAGAACGTTGCTTATGAATTCAGCCTTGCTCTTCTAGCAGTGTCTCACATGTCTTGTGTGTCTAATTTGGATGATCTTCGAGATGGTTTGTAGGTAGCTGTACAGCTGCTGCTTTGTGGGATATTGCTTCCAGGATTTGTTTGATATAGTTCATAGCATCCTTCTGCAATTGCCATCAAGCTTTTTCTCAATACACTTTGTCAGCATCCAAGAAGTGCCTCCATACAATAGTATAAACATGACCACTGTTTTGAAAAAATTGCGTTTTATTTTATCAGATAGGTCTGACTTCCATATGACCAATACCATGACTCTCATTCAAACCCTATATATATATATATATATATATATATATATATATATATATATATATGGTAAACTGGGCTCTTTAATCTCACAATGTATTGTGCCCTGTTAGATGCCAGAAAAAAGACATGGAAGAAAAGAAAGTAGGTGGAACAAGTGTGTTTAATAAACAGAACATATATACAAAATAAGAGTGTTTGTACAGTAGGTAGAAGTGTCTGTCCGAAACAGTCAGGCTTGACTGCTGGGAGTAAGTCTCTCCGAGAGTAAAATAGGGTTAGTATTTATGCAGGAGGAAGAGTTCATTATTGTGTAGGTAGGTCATCATAACATTCTGGCAACAAATCTAGGAAAAGTAAATCTCTGAATTCAAACCTGTGAAACTCTGCTTAAAAAATTGGCCTTGCTCTCACCCTGCCCATGCAGTAGGGTATGTAAATGTATGCATATATGTGTGTGTGTGTGTGTATGTATGTGTGTGTATATATATATATATATATATATGTATATGTGTGTGTGTGTATGTATATGTATATGTGTGTATATATATATATATGTATATGTGTGTATGTGTGTATATATATATATATGTATATGTGTGTATGCATATATATGTATGTATGTGTGTGTGTTTATATATATGTGTGTATATATATATATATATATATATATATATATACAAATATGTGTGTGTATGCATATACATATGTATAAGTGTGTGTATGTCCAGTTTCTACAACTATTAGATTTCAAAACTATATATATATTCTAGTTCTGGCCTGTCTCGGTAGCGCAGTAGGCAGCGCGTCAGTGTCATAATCAGTATATCTTCAGTGAGAAATCTGAAGGTCGTGAGTTCAACCCGAGGCATCCATTTGGGCACCTCTGGTGGTGTAATGGTTAGCAAGTTAGACTAGCAAACCTACACGAGTGAGTTTGAGTCTCATTGGGTGCCCCATTCATTTGGCCTTGTGCTAAATCGAAGTTAAGACCTTCGTAAATTACTATATATTCTAGTTCTGTTTCTTCTAAGGAAGGTTTTGATATAAAAGTCTTTGTGTATGAGTTCTCATACTGGAGATATTTGTGAAGAATTATTGTGTAAAAAGATTTATTGTGAGCAAAGGAAAAAACAAGACATTCTACATTATAAAATTTTCATAACAGAAAAATACTTGAAATTTGTATATAAGAATAATTTTATTATCATAATCTTTATGTAATTAATTAAAGCAAAGATTAGAGAAAACTATTATCATTATTATTATTATTATCTCCTTGTGAGTTTTTCACATCAGCATTAGCTGATGTTCTTTCAATGAATTTTGGCTGACTTCAATAATGTAGTAATTTGCATGGTCTCCACTCATCCTCTTCCAAGTCCTTCGGTCCTTGTACCAATCCTCAGGTAACTGTACCAAAGCACCATTTACAATTGGTATAAACGTCTCTTTCATGTTTCACAGTTTTTTCAATTCCCTATGCAAGTTTGAGGTACTTATCCTTCTTTTCACTTTCTTTCAATTTTACTCTGTGGTCAGCTGAGACCACAAAGTCCACAATTTTGCAAGTTCTCTTTTTTTTTTTGTTAATTATTATAAGGTCTAGTTGTCTGGCTGAGATTAGGTGATCCATTTGTACGTCAAAATCCCATAGAAGTTTGTGCGTGTCATTCTCCAGGACAGATGATGGGTTGTGCATAGACCATTTGTTTGTGTAGTCAAATTAAAATTCCTTGCACAATTCCCAGTGGATCACCTAGCCCACCCAGTCATGTCTAGTCTTATACTCTTTCTGTGCTAATTTGTTGCATTCACTTATTATGTGATTGATCGTTTTGTCTCAATCACCACATAACCTACATTTGCTGTTTTGTTGTGTCTTATCTATTCTTGCTTTGATATGATAGGTTCTTATGGTGTTCTTTTTTGCTGCTATTATGAGAGTTTCAACCAGTATTAGCTGATGGTCTTTCACTGGAGTTAGAGTGAATGTAAGTCTCCTCAAGTCTCCAGGACTTTTCTCAGTATTCTAGCCATCAGTATGTATGCTATCAGGTAAATTTTTAAGCAAGAAACACTCAAAACACCCAGATTTTAGAATCAACTAACAATAAAGTTTTAATAAAATTTTCAAAAAAGACTTTTTCAAATGGTATTTTTAAGGAAAATTTCAGGAAAATATTTATTTAAAGTCAGTCACTCCAAACTTTATCCAATCTTATGAAATTTCTCATTAAAAATTAAAAAAAAATCTCTTGTGGAATTTAAAATAACTTTGTCATAGAAAAATAAGACACCAAGAAGTTAAAAACATTTTTTTAAATTTTAGATCTTTTTTTTTAAACAAGTTTAACCTGAGATATTGAAAATTTGCCATGAATATTTGCCTCACACACACACACACACACACACACACACACACACACACACACACACACATATATATATATATATATATATATATATATATATATTTGTGTGGGAGGGTGTGTAAAATAAAAAAAACTGCAATGTTTATTTTTGAAAATTTGCATGAATTTCACAATTCATTAAACTTACTATTTTTGCAATGCCTGACAAAAGAGAATGGAAATTACTCAGTATTCTTATAAAATAGTTTAAGTCAAATATGTGTGAGTTTCTTTATGTCTGACTTTTATTGAAAGACAACAAGTTAGACACTTAAGTCTCAACCATGGATAATTTGATATTACTAAAAATAATAGTGTGGTAAAATGTAAAATAATAGTGTGGTAAAATATAAAATAATAGTGAGGTAAAATGTAAAATGATAGTGTGGCAAAATGTAAAAGAATAGTGTGGTAAAATGTAAAATAATTGTGTGGTTAAATGTAAAATAATAGTGTGGTAAAATATGAATAATAGTGTGGTAAAATGTAAAATAATAGTGTGGTAAAATGTAAAATAATAGTGTGGTTAAATGTAAAATAATAGTGTGGTAAAATGTAAAATAATAGTGTGGTAAAATGTAAAATAATTGTGTGGTAAAATATAAATAATAGTGTGGTTAAATGTAAAATAATAGTGTGGTTAAATGTAAAATAATAGTGTGGTAAAATGTAAAATAATTGTGTGGTTAAATGTAAAATAATAGTGTGGTAAAATGTAAAATAATTGTGTGGTAAAATATAAATAATAGTGTGGTAAAATGTAAAATAATAGTGTGGTAAAATGTAAAATAATAGTGTGGTAAAATGTAAAATAATAGTGTGGTTAAATGTAAAATAATAGTGTGGTAAAATGTAAAATAATAGTGTGGTTATATGTAAAATAATAGTGTGGTAAAATGCAAAATAATTGTGTGGTAAAATATAAATAATAGTGTGGTTAAATGTAAAATAATAGTGTGGTAAAATGTAAAATAATAGTGATGTAAACTCTAAAAAGGAGCAACTTTCTTGTCCCTGTTTGAAAAAAAATGATTGTTCTTTTTATTTAATACTTAAAAAACTATTTAAAAAGCAGTTTTATTTCATATTATTTGTTTCATAAGATATTTTGTGCTTGAATACAACTAAAGAAATTTATTGAATTGAAATGGAAAGGCAGAATTAGGTAAGTGTTGGGGAGCACAGATTAAAAAGAATAAATCAATAAAAGAGTTGTCTATATAAAGGTAAATTAAAGAACTGCAAAATAACATTCGTATTCAATACTTTGAGATTAAATGGCTCTGTTTTCTAGTAATTATAGCACCAAAAAATGTTTCAGTAAAAGAAAAGGAAATAAGTCTCCAGGATATACTCCCTGGGGAGGAAAGATCTTATAAATCAGTTGACACAATCAGATCCCATGATCAGCTTGTTAATTATTTGACTGAATTTCTCAATAGGCTTGAGCCAGTAGTGACTGCTCCACATAATGATACTAAAGTCTGATGCACAAATTATCCTACTACATAACCTCAATCATCAGAAAACTTGCAATGGCACAGGAATTATCATCAAAAATATGATGCTCAATGTCTTGGAAAGCACAATCATTTCAGAGAATTTTGCTGGAGACTTCTTCATCCTCATAATACCTATGAAGCCAACAAACATTATTTAAATTTTAAAAGCCTCAGTTTCCTGTAAGACTGGGCTTTGTCATGATGATCTACAAATCTCAGCAGAACTTGTCTGGAGCCTGATATATATATATATATATATATATATATATATATATATATATATATATATTTACCTACTGCTTCACATGAATAGGATACAATACAAGGTCAATTTTTAAGTGGAGTTTAAGAGGTTTGAATTCAGGCTTTTTTTTAGAGCAGTTACCATACCAAGGTTGAAGAGCCCTGTCTGTCGTTCAGTTTACCCATATCTGGAGGGAGAACAATTGAGTTCATGCCTTTTCCAAGAGTATTAGCATGATTTAAAATGATATATACGCTTTTGCTGAATTTTGATCTGAAAATTTTGCTCCATAATGTCCAATCTAAGGGATTAATATTTATGTATGCATGTGTATATATATGTTTGTATATATATTAGATGTGTATATATATATATGTGTGTGCGTATGTATTTCTATATTTGTTATATGTGCATATATATTTGTGTATATAGAGAAAAATTGATAAACAAGGTAATCCAAGAAGACAAATTTAATGTAAGAGAAAGTCAATGTTATAATGTTTCGGTTCAAATGAACCATCATCAGAACTAGGAAGGATGATATCTAGTGATGTTAAATCACCAATGGATGTTTAATAAAATACAAAACAAGGAGGAAATATTATATATACAGAAAAAACTGTTTAATTAATAAATCAGCTTTTGCATTTAAAAATATATTACATGACTGTTTAAGACAATTCTGTAGAACAAATAAAATCACCCAGAAAGATTTTGAATTAGAAGGAGAAAGAAGGAGGAGGAAGGAAGGAAAGAAGGAAGAGAAGAGAACAGAAAAGAAAAGGAAGAATGAGAGATGAGGAGATAGAAGAGAGAGGCAAGAGGGAATGTGAGAAAGAGGGAGGAAAAAGAAAACAAGCAAACAAAACACACTAGAATAACTAAATAACTACCTTGTTTATCCATTTTTCTCTATATTGTCAGATTCACTTCCATTGTTTACTTCCATATATATATATATACCTATTACTCCACATGTCTTATAGACATAAGAGAAGTTCTAAGGCTTGTAGTTGAATCAGGACAACACTGATGGGATATAATGTGGGGATATGTATATATATATATATATATATATGTGTGTGTGTGTGTGTGTGTGTGTGTGAGAGAGAGAGAGTATATACATATGTGTTGGTATATAAATATCAATAAACTTATGAAAAAAGCATTTATTTATACTTATTTTTCAGCATCATCTCCTTTTCTCTCTTTGCATTTAATCCCATAAAGAAAACACACACACACACGCACATACACACACACACACACACACACATATATATATATATATATATATATTTGTGTATATATCTGGAGGAACTCATGTGTAATGTCATATCTTAGTGAGTGATCTATGTGTATATATATATTTGTATATATGTTATGTATGTATATTGTCATCCACAGACAGGCTGCCTTCAGTGTAGCTAGACAGGTGAGACACTTCAAACTGAAATTGAAACCTGGTTAACTTTTTATTAGCTTGATAACATAACCTCACAGCCAACAGCAGCCTCAACCCAAGCTAGGGAATTTAACGTATATGTATTAACTTCCTTTTGTTTACATTATATGCTATCAGAGACCAAAGCACTGAATTCATTAGAAGAGCTTTGCCTTATGCAAGTGGCAACTGATAATTCCTTCACCAAAGTGCTCAACGCTCCCGGTGGAGGTGCATGTATATTGTTTTTAGTATTCAACTTCAAAACCTGGACAAGGCTGTTTGCATTTCACATAGCACAAATACCCTTGGGAAAGTTAAGCATCCAACTCTTCTTCCTCCAGCTATGGGTAAATAGCATGGTAGGCTGGGCTTGTTAACTTTGGTATGGCAACCAGTTTAGGAGAAAGAAAACTCTGAATTCAAACCTGCTCAATTCTTCTCAAAAACTGACCTTGTGTTACTTCCCGCTCACATGAAGGATTTGGGTGAACACACACACACACACACACATTTATATATATATGTATATATTGATGTTAATAATGGAATTAAATGCAAAGAGAGAGAAGGAGATTATGCTGAAAAATTAGTATAAAATAAATGCTTTTTTCATTATAAGTTTATTGATATTGATATACCAATATATACATATGCATATCCCCACATTATACTCCATCAGTGTTGTCCTGATTCAACTACAGGGCTTAGACCTTGTATGTCTGTCTATAACTCATGTGGAGTAATAGGTCTTACCCTGCCACACTAACCATTGACATAGTAGGAGGTTTGAATTAAGTTTTCATTCTCCTAGCTTGATTGCCCAACAAAAGCTAGAGAGGCCAGTCAGTGCCACTATTTTCTTACAGCTGGAAGGAGAAGAGATAGTTTCTTGTTTTTCGTATGGGTATTTGTTTGGTTTGGTTTGGTTTTATGGCACATCAACCATTGTCGGTTATTTAATGCCAAATCCATTTTTATACATATAAACTGTTCTATTTCAAACAATTCAGTTTAGTATAAGTATGCAGTTTAGATGTCAAAAAAGTTATATTTCAAACTATTCAGTTTAGCATAAGTACACAGTTTAGTTCTATTTGACCCATAGATAGGACACTTTGGGCCAGAGTGTACCTGGGAGTAACAGCAATAAAGGGGTACTCCTCATTCCCCAAAGCTCCAGCATTACTGGAGCCTCACCATCAGATTGCTTAGTGTCATATCCAGGACATTCATTGGGAGAGTCTTACTCCTCTGCAGATATGCTGTCAGTGTATTCTACAGCTTCAGCCGACTGGGCTAAAGGCTATTTGTGTTAAATGAAAAGTAAACAGCCTTGTTTGGGATTTGAATATAGTTTGTTGCTTCCATTTTGCCATCTGCATCTTTTTATAATCATAATTCATGCTATAGTATATAAACATACAGCATAATATCAAAGTATGATAACTTTTATATATATATATATATAGAGAGAGAGAGAGAGACAGAGAGTGTGTGAAAGTAAAAGGAAAAAATTTGGGCATAATATTTCGACAAAAGTCCCCTGAATAAAATAAAATATATATATATATATATATATATATATAGAAAGAGAGAGGGAAAGAGAGAGAGAGTGAAAGAGAGAGAGAGATAGAGAGAGTGAAAGTAAAAGGAAAAATTTGGGCATAATATTCCGATAAAAGTCCCCTGAATAAAATAAAATATATATATATAAATATATATATATATATAGAGAGAGAGAGAGACTGAGAGAGAGAGAGAGAGTGAAAGTAAAAGAAAAAAATTTGGGCATAATATTCCGATAAAAGTCCCCTAAATAAAATGAAATATATATATATATAAATATATATACATATATATATATATATAGAGAGAGAGAGAGAGAGAGAGAGAGAGTGAAAGTAAAAGGAAAAAATTTGGGCATAATATTCCGATAAAAGTCCCCTGAATAAAATAAGATATATATATATATAAACATATATATAGAGAGAGAGAGAGTGAGAGAGAGAGAGAGAGAGTGAAAGTAAAAGAAAAGAATTTGGGCATAATATTCCGATAAAAGTCCCCTGAATAAAATGAAATTTATATATATAAATATATATACATATATATATATATATATATATAGAGAGAGAGAGAGAGTGAAAGTAAAAGGAAAAAATTTGGACATAATATTCCGACAAAAGTTCCCAGAATAAAACAAAATTTACTATATATTCAAACAGATAAAGCCGAGGTAAAGAAGAAAACTTATCAATTCAACTATTTTAAAGAGTTGAATTCTTCATTTCAATCCACTTCATTTTATGCTTGGTTTCTGGATCAACAAAAAACCATTCAGTTAAATATATATTCTCGATTGCAAATAGAAGATTGTTTCTTATAAGTTGCATTATATCTTTTGAATAACTTGGTATCAGTGGTATGTGGGTAGGAATATTTGCTTTTCCGAGTGTGTTTTTGTTAATTGAACCATTATGCAAGAATAAAAGAAAAAGTGTGAAAAGATATTTGGTTTTGTGGCTTTTGAAATCCACTTAGACAGCACAAAAAAAAAAAAAAAAAATTCAGACACACACATTTCATGCAAATAGATTAGTTTTATCAAATGTAAATCATTTTTTTTATATGTCTTTTTTTTCTTATGGAAGATGAAATTTTTTGAATATCTCCTTTTTTTAAAAACTTTTTTTTTAATACCGCATTATTTAGGTTTGCTTAAATATGATATACAAGACATAAAGGGTTTATGAGTGTATCTGTATATGTGTCTTTCTGATATATTTTCATTTTTTTCATCCTTAAAATTTAGGTCAAAAGTTTACATATTTTTAGAATAAATTTTGGTTTGGTGAGTCACCAATTCTTAAAATAGGCAATGGATTCTGATTTGAATCATCTTTGAATTGGGTTTCCTTGCCAAGATACCTTGAAGAATTGTGCCTTTTGCCTATTTGAACTGTATTTCTTGCTTTAACCTATTTTGTTAAATATACTCTGGTGAATCAAAAGTTTTGCAATATTTTAGTAACATGAGGCACAATTCAGCTGCACTGGCTGCTTCTGCCGAGGTTGTGAAGTTGACAAACCACACTGGACTGTGAGATTCCATATTTACTTGATACTCCCTGAGTATTACTTGATACTCCCTGAGTGTTACTTACTGGATTTGCCTCAATAGCTTGGGGCATGGCCTCAAAACCCAAGGTTTTAGGCTTCCTGACCTTGCTTGATCATCAAGGTTTTTGCAATTTGTGCAAATTTTCATCACCTTTATATTTCACTCAACAAATGTTTTTGATTGCTTCAGCAGCATTATGGTGCAGTTTGTAAGGCAGAAGATCCCAAATTAGACAACATTGCACATTCATTTGTGCTGCTTTCAAATTATGTATTGAGGGATGCAGTGTTACCAACCACTTTCCTCTTTGGCTTCAACTACTTAGGTCATATGATATACATATAAACTTGCACATATTAGAATATTGCAAAACTTTTGACTCACCCTAGTATAAATGAAGATTTATACTTATGATTTTGCTTCTTGATCAGTAAATGAAGAGCATTTGTAATTCATTAGGATTATTGTAGGAAGCTATAGATAATATTTTCCTCGATACATACTAGACAATATTTATCACCAACCTTATATATATGTCATTTTTTTTTACTATATCCTATTTGATAGTGGGTCTATACCTTGCTTCTTTTTAATTTCCCACACATTGTTAGATAAACTAGTTCTGTGTCGATATATTTTGTGTGCAAAAGTACTTTTATGGTTGTAATATCTTTTTCAAAGGTTTTTGAGTAGAATCTACATATACTTTTTATCGTTACAACAATTTTATTGTGAGAATTAATTTTTTATTTATTGCGGCCTTTTTGTCCTCATCTTGGTAGTTTTTGTGTTGTTTCTTCTTTCACTACGTTTCGGCCAAATTCCACCTCTGGCCTTCTTCAGGTGATTTACCGCAGAGGTTTACTTGGTCAAAAACGTGGTGCGATAGACAACAACTATGGAAGGCAGTAATTACTGGGGATACGGTTACAAGACTCAGCATTCCTATCCGAGGTCGCGGTAAATCACCTGAAGAAGACCAGAGGTGGAATTTGGCCGAAACGTAGTGAAAGAAGAAACAACACAAAAACTACCAAGATGAGGAAAAAAAGTCCGCAATGAATAAAAAAAAAATTAATTCTCAGATTAAGAAACCTCATCTCAAAATGATTCCAATTAAAAACAATTTTTTTACTACTATTGTTAGGTTTGTTGCTATACACCTCCACCTTATATACTATACATTCATATTGGCATTTGCCCTTATAGAGACAAAGGGCCTTTTAATACAGTTGCATTTAGTATGTTTATTCTTGAGATTTCTAGTGATTGGCCCATTGGGATAATGGTTAGAGTGTTTGCCAATGGCCTGGGAGATTGAAGTTCAATCCCAGGTCAAGCCATACCAAAGACTCAAAAAATAGTATTTGATGCCTCCTTGCTTAACACTCAGTATAATAAGGTATAGAACAAGGGTAAAGTGGAGCAATCCAAGGAAAGGCATAGCACCCTCCCCTACACCTCAGTGTAGTAGCTACTGAAAAGGGAGTCTTCAGGTCACCCTTGACTATGGTCGCCAACTTTACTTTTTTTATTGATCAAATTTGCAACATTAAGCATGCAACTATAGCTTAAATTAACAGAGTTTTTGTTTGATATTTTGTATAAGTTGCTTGACAGGGGAAATATTGCAAAACTTTTGACTCATCCAAGAATAAATGAAGATTTTGCTTGTGTATCAGTAAATGATGGGCATGTGTGGATATATGAGGGAATTAGTGTGAAGTGAAATTCAAACAACCTTGTCTAGAATTTAAACACAGTTTGATAATCCCATTTTCCTCCACTAATAAGACAAGATCTTTTTATAGTTAACAAGAACTTGTGAGCTATTAGATTCCACTGTTCCTGTAGACCCCGGAGCAAAATTAAACAAAAGTCTAAAACTAGATAAATACCTAGATGTTGTTCCGTCCAATTAGCTGGGGCTGTACAATACACTGACTGCATCTCTGTAGAGGGGTAAGACACCCCCACTGACGAGTGTCCTGATATGACATTAAACAATCTCATGGTGGGGCTCCAGCCTTGGAGATTTGGGGAATGTTGAGTACCCCTTCATTGCCTTTGCTCTCAGGTCCACTCTGACTTGGAGTGGTAGAATCTGATAGGGTCCTATCTATGGGTCAAAGAGAACAAACTGTGTGCAAACAAATGACTGATGTTAAATTGTGACAGTTATATAGCAATACATGAAATCATTTAACTGTGTGCATAATGAGCTCAAGCTTGTTTAAAGTTGTTACCAACAAAATGCGTTTAAAAATCATATATATATATATTTAATATATATGTATAAACAGGATTTGGCATTTAATAACCTACAATGGTTGATATGTCATGAAACCCAACCAAACCAAACTAGACATTGTTGGAAAACTGAAAAAACCGTGGTAGATGAAAGTGAAAGTGATATTGATCATAGTTGGAACACTTGGAACAATCTTGAAGAACCTGAAAAATAAACTGAGGAAACTGGAGACCCAAGGAAGGATTGAGTCTATCCAGTCCACAGCACTGTTATCTGTTAGAATACTGAGTCCTTAAGAGCTGAAGAGACATGCTCTTACTTAGACTTCAAGGAAGGTTTGGTTTAGTTTCTTTTGTTTAATGTATATCAACCTTTTTGGGTTATTTAATTTCAAAGCCATCCTTGTAGAAGAACAGCAGTGGTACTATTTAACCCACAGCTAGGGTGTGGGGATATGGTGTTCTTAACTTTTCCAAGGGTATTAGACTGAAAATTAATCCAACAGCTTGACTGGTATTTGAACTCACTTACTTAAAGTCTACAGTCCAGCAGGTTAGCTATTACACCATGGGGACTCAGTGAAGGCTAGCCATTACTAACAGAGTGAAAGATCGCAAAGAGTTTAATAATATAAGAAGAAAAGGATAAATAATGAAATTGATAAAAACTTTCTGGTTGGAAAACTTAATCTCATCATTGAAAACTTTTGTAAAGCTCATATGCGCATAAAAAGAAGAGAAAATAATTGATAGACAACAAAGTATAAGTATTTCATTTAACTGAAATAACACATTAACAGAAAATATGACAAACAAAAGATGGTTACTATTCTTACACTGCCAGCCAAGCTATTACTGAAAAGCCTTTCTTTCTGAAGTCTATCTGACTGATTGTCATTTGATTAATGTTCACTGACTAATTGTCCTTTCAACCAACATCCTGTGTTAATAGTACAGTACAGTCTACCACTTCTGTCCACTGGCAATCTCTGTTCAGCCACTAGTGTCCTACTTAATTCCTATATGACAAAAACAAAGAAAAGAAAATTTGTTAGTAAATTAACTGTTCTTGCAAACTACGAAGTACCTTCAGTAAGTTTCCAGACTTTTTTGTACAGCCATTTAAAATTGTCGTAGACTATTGAAAATTCAGTATGTTATTGCTATACATCTTATGAGATAACTGACCAATTTCTATGATTTCAGGTTCAAATGAACAGCTACAGCAGGAATTCGAATACACCCTACTAAAGCCTGATTGTCACAGCTGGTGAATTTCAAAAATGCAATCTGGACATCAGGACACTTTAGAAGATCGATATGCAATAAAATTCTGTTTTAAACTTGGAAAGAATGCCACAGAAACATATGGAATGCTTCAGATTGCTTCTTGATCATCTTGCATGAATTGAGCATCAGTTTTTGAGTGGCATAAGAGATTTAAGGAAGGCAGGGAGTCTGTGAAGGATGATGAGAGGTGTGGGAGGAGTAAGGAAGTCAATACACCAGAGTTGATTGGCTAAATAAAGAATTTCATGGATAAGGACCATCATGTGTCTATAGAGACAATAAGTGCACAGTTTAATGTCAGTGTGGGAACTGTACACACAATAATTCACGAGGAACTGAAGAAGTGGAAGAATTGTGCAAAGTTTGTCCCAAGGGTGCTCAGAGAAGATCAGAAAGAAAGACGTTGTTATGACTACAGAGAGATGGCCGAGCTGATTAATTCAGATACCGCAGTTCTTGATGCTCTGGTGACCTGCGATGAAAGCTGGATCTACTGCTATGACCCAGAGACCAAGAGACAGAGTTCCCAGTGGAAGCATGTTGGTTCTCCCAGACCCAAGAAGGTCAGACAGATCAAATCCATCCACAAACTTTTGATGATCCCTTTTTTTGACAGCACTGGCATGATCTACATGCACTGGGTTCCCACTGGACAGTCAGTCAACAAGGAATACAATGTTGAAGTTTTAAGGGAGTTCAGGAAGAGATTCCATCGGAAGAGGCCAGGACTCTTCAAATCGGGTCAGTGGCATTTCCATCAGGACAATGCACCAGTCCACAACTCCATCCTTGTCACAGACTATTTGACCAAGATGGGCATCAAGACTGTTCCTCACCATCCCTATCGTCCAGATCTTGCTCTCTGTGACTTTTGGTTATTCCCTAAGCTCAGAGGCTGTCATTATGAGACAATTGAGGAGATGAAAAAGGTCATTGACATGCTCACACAAGAGGACTTCGATGGGGCCTTCCAGAAGTTGTTGGAATTGTAGAACAAGTGCATTGCAACCGGAGGAGATTACTTTGAAGGGGACTAGAGTTTCATGTGTGTACTCTCAATAAAAGTGCCCATACGAAAAAAGTCTGGAAACTTATCGTATGCACCTCGTATCTTATATATATGTATAAACAGGATTTGGCATTGAATACCCCACAAGGGTTGACAGGCCATTAATACAATAATAATAAAATTAATAGTCTGGAAACTTATTTAATGATCCTTCTATATAGAAAACTGAAAGAAAATGAAAGGCTTCAGAAGAAAAAAATTCAACAGATTATTTGTCTCCCCAAAATAATTAACATTTAATTAGATAATACTAATTAGATCAAGAAAAAACAATTCAAGTTGGAGATGTAAAGTTATTATATACAATTACCAGCCCATTGGCCTAATGAGTAGAGAGTTCGCCAATGGTCTGTAAAACTGGGGTTCAATCCCAGGTTGAGTCATACCAAAGACTGAAAAAATAGTACTTGATGCTGCCTTGCTTAACACTCAGCAATATAAGGTAAGGATCAAAGGTAAAGTGGAGTAATCCAGGGAATGGAGTAGCACCCTGCCCTAAACCTTGGTATTGTAGCTATTGAAAAGGAAGCCTTCAGGTCACCCTTGACTAAGGTCACTAACATTTTATTGCGTAGTTAAGACTAAGAATCTCCCTTCCCTAACAAATATTCAAATCATTAAATCTCCTTAGTAAGACACACTGAAATTAAAAATTATTTCTTAATAAAATTAAATGACTTCTTACATAGCATAGATGGTTACAATGGCTACTATAGATATATGATTGATTGATTTGAATGGCATGTCTACCTGTCTGGGGTTATTTCATGCTGAGAGGTCAGGGAATTACATCGATGGTACATTTATTTATATTCACATTTTTGAGGTAGTTTCTTGAGAGTTTTTTTTTTACAGTTTTTAAATATCAAGTATTTCAATCTAATACAAAAAATTTGCTCACAGTTTTATGGTTTAAAAGTATTCCTATCTAATACTAGTAGTTTTATACAATTCTGTGGTTTCAAATAATTATTTCTATTTAATAGTTATCATTTGCTTGTACACAATTATATAGTTTCAGGCAAATAATAATAATTTTTAGTAAACAATTATAACTTCAAGTAACTATTTTTAATACAAATAATTTACAGTTATATGGCATCAAGTATTCCTATTAAATATAAATAATTTTTAAACAGATCTATTTGACTCACAGGTGGGATCTCAACAGGGTCTACCACTCCAGGACAGAGTGGACTTGGGAATAATGGCAATGATAGGGTTCTCTATACTCCCTAGAGCTCTAGAATAGTGTGGATATAATTATGGTTGATAAACATGTAACATTGCCTGTGGTGTAATGGTTATTGCTATAGGAAATGGACACAGTGACATGAGTTCAAATCCTGGACGAGACTGATTGCATTTCACGTGGCACTAATACCCTTGGGAAAGGTATGAATCCAATTATTCTCCCTCCAGCTATGAGTAAATAGTAGGGCAGACAAGGTTCTTCAGCCTTGGTGAGGCAACTAGTCTAGGAGAAGGAAAACTCTGAACTCAAACCTGTTAAACTCCACTTAAAAAAATTGACCTTGTGTCATATCCTACCCAATCGGACAGGTTGGTTAATATGAACATGTAACAATGCACAGGTTTTTTTTAAAGTTTCTATCCTCTGAAATTATACTTTCTGATGTATTTAAGTAAACTTGGTAGTTTTCTGCTTGTACTGCTTTTGTTATAAAAGATCTTTGATTAGTTGGCAGCAGACAAGAGCAAGTCCCAAGAGAATCTGGAATATCTTAGCATTGGCAGTGAATACCAGTCATTCATTTAGATGATCTACGTTTCTAAGCAGTCATTGAAATTTTGCTGAGAATTAAAGATTGAGTGGCCAAGTTAGCCTTGATTTTGTGGGATATATAACCTAATCACAACTTTGCTACACTGGAAATACAATAAAGTAGTTAGTAATTATATTACTAAGACTACTACTACTACTACTTGGGACATGAGTGGCATAATGGTTACTGATGTAAGAAATGAACCTGGTGAGTCAAGTTCAAATCTTGGATGAGGCTGTTAACATTTCACTTTGAGCTAATCAGCTATAAGTAAATAGTCAGGAAGATTTTTTTAGGCTTGTTCAGGCAATAAGTCTAGGAGAAGGAAAACTCTGAATCCAAACCAGCTGTACTCTGCTTAAAAATTGACCTTGAGCTACATCCTGTCAGTAGTGGAGGGGTTGGGTAAATAGATGTGCCTGAACAAGAAATAAGAACATTAAGATCTGGTGCATACTGCATGAAATTTTATTAGTCTTTCTTTCATTTTTAACCTACTGAAAGTGTTTTATCAAATACAAGTCACACACACACACACACACATATATATATATATACATATATATATTGTCATCCACAGACAGACTGTTTCGTTGTATCACAACTCTTCAGTGTGGCTAGACACGTATGACGCTTGAAGCTGGGATTGAAACCCGCCCAACTTTACATTTGACTTTGTATCAGACTGCTCGGCCAACAAGCTTACCACATCAGCTTAGGGAATTATAAGGTATTATGTAGCAACATCAGCAGCAGTGTTCATTTGTTTACATTTTATACCCTACCAGATGCCGTAAATTCCTTCAACAGAGTGCTCAAGTCATCCACAGACAGACTATTTTGTTGTATCACAACTTTTCAATGTGGCTAGACACACTAGATTCTCGAAGCTGGGATTGAAACCTAGCTGACTCAAACACCAATCGAAGATTCTACTACACAACCATGAGGAAATTAGCATAAGCGAAGGAATTTTATATGCTTATGTATCGCATTTGTTTTGTTTACATATATCCGCTTAATGGCGACCAAGAGCTCAATTCATTCAAAGAGCCTTGCCTTATGCGAGTGGCAACCTTTACTTCCCTTGCTAGAGAGCTCAACCCCACGGTGGTAGGGGAGCATATATATATATATATATAGTAATAGGAGGTGCTTGTGGTGTAATGGTTATCGTCGCAGGAAATGGACACGATGACACGAGTTCAAATCCTGGATGAGAGTGATTGCATTTCACATAGCACTAATACCCTTGGGAAAGGTATGTATCCAATTATTCTCCCTCCAGCTATGGGTAAATAGTAGGGCAGACTAGGTTCTTCAGCCTTGGTAAGGCAACAAGTCTAAGAGAAAGTAAACTCTGAATTCAAACCTGTTAAACTCCGCTTAAAAAATTGACCTTGTGTCATATCCTACCCGAGCGGAGGGTTTGGTAAATATGATATATATATATATATAGTAATAAATAAAGAGTTCTCAATATCAATGATAGAATATATATAGATCAAAGTGTGTTATTAAATACTGGTCACAAGTTGTTGGAGTGAGTGACAAGTACTATGAGTATTTTTCTGTCTTCATTTCCTATGTCAGATTAGAAGATGGTATGTACATTCTCTTGATATATCGGAAAAAGAAAGGCATATGTGGCATCATGGTTACTGTTATTGGAAATGGAATTAGCAGTCCAAGTTCAAATCCGGGACTAGGCTATTTCCATTTGACTTTCTGTTAATGACCGTAGGAAAGGCATGAATCCATCTGTTTTTCCCCCAGCTATGGTTAAATAGTAAAGAAGACTGAATTTTTTACTCTTGCTAAGGCTATCAGTCTAGGAAAAGAAAAAATTTGAATTCAAACCAGCTGTTTTCTGCTTGAAAATTGACCTTGTGCCACATCCTCACCATAACAGAGGGTTTGGGTGCATCTGAAAAAGAAAAGCAAACCTGGTGTAACAGTTATCATGACAGGAAATTAGTAACCTGAGTTCAAATCCTTCATAAGACTATATTTGGGCTAATGATCTTTAGAAAGGCATGAATCCATCTCTTCTGTCTCAGCTATGGGTAAATAGTAGAAAAGACAACCCTCTAGCTTTGATAGAGCAACTGGTCAGGGATAAGGGAAATTCTGAATTCTAAACTAGGAGCTGGAGTCCCTGAAGCTATTGGATGTTGTTTATAACTTCATTCTGGTATCTCTTGTGAGACATGAATGGCTGGTTGTATAGATTGTTGACTTTGGACAACATCATGGTTGTGAAGAAGGAAGACTTGCTGCATGGGGAACTGCTGGTCTTATACACAGTTTTGTTGAAGTCAATTATGAGATTCAAGTACAAATCAATAGTCTAAAGAAACTGATATATTCAATAACAATAAAACATAAGAAAACTACTCTGAAACACTGAGGGCTGAAGTAAATGAATATCTTTTCATTGCTCAAAGAAGTGATGTATTTTTAATGTAAATGTGGAAAGTGATGATTACTTATTTATTTATCTATTTATTCTTGTGTCTTATTCTCTGTTCATACATTAAATTATGCACCAGTTACAATGATTTGTTTATTAATGATTTTGTTATAAATTGCTTTGTTCAGTTGAATAAGATAAGCTTATATTCTGGGCCTTATGTCTTTGCTTCTTTGATGGGATGTTCTCAGTCAGGGGCTAGTAGGGACCACCTGCCTACCCCCCACGGGGTACTACTGCCCTTCTTGACTGACCAAATGACTGTTCTGACTGCCTGACTGACTGACAGACCATTCAGTCTGTGGGTATTTGTGTATATATGATTTTATAACATTCTGTCTGACTACCCTTCTGGCTCTCATCTGAGTGACCTGCTTCAGGTGTTCTTTTGTTTACACAGCTGGAACACCCTGTTTAGAAATCCCTCTGACAGGTCTGTCAAGGGTCAATATGCAACAATAGTGTGAGTGAAGTTCAGGCTTGTTTACAACTATGTAAGAGTTCATGCACATTATGCTATGGAGACTCCCCAATAAGGACTCAGTGTACATATTTATTTTTCCCTTGGCTTTGGGTTTTTTTTCCCTATTTTTTTTACTCTTGTCCCTCTTTACACTTTCTTTTTCTTTTTCACTTTTCTCAATTCTTTCCTACTTAATATTATTTTCAGTCAGAAGGGCTGAAGATCAAGCAGATATTACACTCTAATCTTTGATTGAAAGGTATAACAGTTATAATGGGGACATTTCATATTCAAATCCAAATAAACCTTTAGCTACCATAAAGTTAAACTAATCTTTGATAGAAAGGCATAACAGTTATAATACTAATGTGGGGAGATAATAACAGAATATCTTCCTTGGTTAATGAGGAGGTGTCCATGAGACACCTTATAATCATGTGACAATCCCTGAATCTATCTTGGTATCTTTTGTCTTTGTTCTTTGAACAGTACAGACTTTGTCTCCTCTCCTGGCAATGGATCATTAATGAAGCATAAAGATCACATGACTATGACCCCTAAACTCAAGTGGGGATTTTCACCTTTTTTGTACCCTTTTCCTCTAATGTTTGTTGAATGGTATTTGCATATTTTGCCTGTTGGGACATGTTTGTACGTTCCGGTTGGTATTTCTTGTATGTGTAATGTGTATATTGAATGTTTCTGTATGTGTTGGGTTGAGCTTGTCTTGTTTCTGTATGCACAGGAGTAAGCTTGTCTAGTTTTTAAATGTGTTGGAGTAAACTTATCTTATTTCTGTATGAGTGGGGGTGAGCTTGTCTTGTTTTTTTATGCATTGGGGTAAGCTTGTGTTGTTTCTGTAAGCATTGGGGTGAGCTCGATTCATTTCTGTATGTGTGGGAGTGAGCTTATCTTGTTTCATAATGTGTGGGAGTGAGCTTTTATTGTTTCTGTAAGCATTGAGTTAAGCTTGTGTTGTTTCTGTATCCATTGGGGTAAGCTACTTTTGCGTTTTCTTCCATTTGTTCAGTTCTGGTGTATCTTTGGATATACTAATGCTGTTGTTGGGCCTTGGTGACAATGGATGCAGCTGAATATCTTCAAAAAACCTATACTAACACTCAGAATAATAATATAGATTCATTTAAACCAAAATTGTTCGGCCATTGCACCCTCCATCCCATTTAATAATCTTCAGAGGATTTTGAATAGAACTTTTTATTTGATTTATGGAAGTATAATGTTCTTATATCCTATTTGTCACATCCAGTGGCATCTCTAGGGTTAGTGTCAGTCAGTGCAATAACTTGTGGTATTATTCTCATGAACCTTCTCTAGCAATATTTAAGAAATACATCAGAATTATGTTTATTTTAATGTTAAACTTTAACATTAGATTTAAAATGGTTAAAATTTGTTTTGTTTAACTATTTGATAATAAGATTGAACATAAGGAAGAATGATTTCATACCTTTCCTAAGTTAAATGCATTTGTGTTATCCAAAACAGCCTTAACCAAAATATGATATTATAATATATATATATATATATATATATATATATAATCCAAAGAAGATGAGTTGGGAACAATTCTATTTAAGAATATATAAAAGGTTTTTTATAAATCTCCAGGAGTTCTCAATGTATGATAATTGATATATAAATTTCATGCAGGACAAATACAATTTTAAAAACTCAACAAACCGTCATTTGGCTATTATAGATTTATTTCAGCTGGCCACTCAATAAGAGAAACCAACCTCTTCAGACAAGCCATCACACAATGGAGAAAAAAAATTTGATTTTAAAATATTTTTTAAATTGCTTCTTACTCACTTAAGAAAAAATGGTGGGGAATAAAAAGACATGGGCTGGAAATTGGTGTCAAAACCGAATGTAATATCATTGTCTGGTGTCATGTATCCTTATGTATCGAAGATTTTTTAACATGTATATATATATATATATATATATATATATATATATATATATATATATATATAATATTAAAACAAAAATATTCGTATTTTGATATTTGATATACAAATAGGACATTCTTGGATATTGAGCACTGTTATGGAAAAAGGTCCTTGACAACAATACGTTATCTTTTGGCTTTTATATTTTTAGATATGATCTATGTATGTATGTATGTATGGATGTATATATATATATATATATATATATATATTCATGCATATCTATGTAGGTGTAGAAGTATATATATATATATATATAGAGAGAGAGAGAGAGAGAAAGAGAAAGAGAGAGAGAGAGAGAGAGAGAGAGATAGAGTGAAGTGGGTTGTATGATGCAACATATGTAGATACATCTTAACTGCTAAAATCCATTGATATTTTTTTTGGCATTTTTCACCTTTTTAGTTTTGTACAAATTTCATCACTTCAACTAAAATGAATTATTAGCAAATTTTGAACTCATAAATATAGGGCTCAGTTCATCTATATTTTGTTGGGAGATAATGCATACTGATCAAAATCCAATGACATTGAAAAGATTTAATGCCATATTATCTTTTGTAGAACATGTCAGCAAAAATTGGCTTTAACATATCATAATTATCAATATTAATGATAAAGATATAAACTGAACTTTGGGAGAATGTTGACAAAAACTTTAAAAGAGTTGGGAACTTTTAAAAACCAATGGGTGATGAGGCACTTGCCATGGTATTAAGTTCTGTTCTCAATGAATGCCCTCTACTTTTGACCTTGAGCTAAACATGATAAATGACTATAAAGTAGTGTTGTAAATTTAATTTTTTGAAAAGAGTTAAAAAAAAGCTTGTGTGATTGATTTTAACACCATGCTAACCTGTCTCGGGTTATTTTATACCTGGAGGTTAGGGAATCATGTTCATTGTATATTCATATTTACATTTTTTGAGTTGTTATTTCTTAAAATGTTTTTTGCACATGGTCCTATCAAATGCAAATGATTTTTAAACAGATCAATTTGAACTAAGGATTGGACTGTCCCAGAGAGGTACTACCACTCCAGGGCCGAATGAACCCAGAAATAATGACAGTGAAGTGGTACTCCACTGGCTCCAGATCTTTAGTACTGGAACCTCACCATCAAATGCTATGTAGTGTTATATCTAGGACACCCCACAGGAGAGGTTCTTGCTCATATTATAAGCCCTGCTGACAGTGCTAGAAAGGCATGAGAAATGATGAATATATATGGAATAGCAGGTACATTTTATCATTCTTTTCTTGGTTAGACCAAGGACTTTACATGACTCTTGATCATTCCCATTATGATCAGTCTGAGAACTTTTCAGCATCACCTCAAAAGATATAAGAGGATGTATCACCTTGTAGCTATTGAAGTATTGGGAACAGTAGTGAAATCTGTAAGCAAATAGCAATTTGAAAAAATAAAAAAAAATAGTGTAAACAAGAACATTAATAGGTAGGATGAGAATATTCAGCAAATTAAGTTTTAGGGAGACTTGCTGTAATTAGATCTTTTGCAATATCCACTAAGAAATTGGTTTAAAGCAATACAAGAACAAAGAGAAATAAGGCTGATGACAACAACAACACTAACAGAAGGAAAAGAAGAAAAATCATAATTATAATAATGATATAAAGGTGAATATTATTATCATCATTAGCAATAATATTAGTATTAGTTTTGTAAGGTTGATAAGAAAAAATGATAAGATAATAATAATGTTGATGATGATGATGATGATTGTTAGAAAATAGTTTTCAAAGAAAATAATAATTATCATCTGAGTTATTATAATTACATATATTAATAATGATCAGAAAAAAAAGAAGGAAAATGCCATGAGTTGTCATTTTAAAACCCTCAAAGCAATTTTCACAGCTGTTTTCTATTCTTGAAATTAAAATTCCACTGTGTTTATCATATTCTTTATCAGTATCTTGAAAATGTCTATTACTGTTGCCAGAAGTTTTTATAATTTTTTAAAAAGGAAATGTGACCCCCCCCAAAAAAAACCCCAACAAAATGACCTAATTATCATTGACATCATGGGAGTATATTAAGGTTTTCCTTTTGTGTCTTTGAATATATTTGATATATCTAGAAATTGTTGAAAAAATGCTGAAAAGTAAATGAAAACAGCTATGCCATATTCAGTCTCAGATGCTGCAGTTTTATCGACGTTGTCTTTATTTATTAGAATCATAGCCACTATTAATTAAAATACATGAGATGATGGATATCATAGATTGATATTACAGGTAGTATTCCATTGTATATCATCTCTGTTACTTATCATCAGGCATACTGAGGATAAGTGTTTGATATAGTTAGAGACAGTTACCACAACAAAGACATGTCCTTGGTTGATGCAGATAAAATAGGACAGAAAATGATTGCTTCAAATATACATAAGGGATAGCATAAGAAGATAGATTTGGTTTAAATACTTATATCGCATGGAAAAACCTTTGCTTCTGTTGTATCGTGGTAAGGAAGAGATACACAGTGAAATAGAGTTAAATATTTATTAACTGAAGAGATACAGTTTGACAAATACTATAAGTCTCGTGCTGTGGGTGTTATGCTTGAAGTTGGTCTTTTTACTGACTGAGATCTTTTAGTACTCACGTGATCAAGAAATACGGCGTCTTTTATACCTCTGCAATACCAGAAGTCATGTGGTATGAGCCACTAAACAACAGCTTCCAGTGCAGATGTAACACTAAGCATTTGTTTTAAATGATTAAAATATCAAAATGAAATGCATTTGCTTCAGATGGAGATATAACATAAAGAAAAGCATTTGTTTTAAATGTAGATTTAACATAGCAAAATGCATTTGCTTCAAATGTAGTTATAATATAGGAAATTGCATTTGCTTCCACTGAAGATATACGTAAGAAAGGGCATTTATTTTAAATGTAAATATGCTTAGAAATATGCATTTATTTCAAAAGTGGATATAGCATAGGAAAAATACATTTGTTATAAATGTAGATATAACACCGGAAATGTTAACAAAAGTAAGTTAACAAAATGCATTTGCTTCTAGTGTAGATGGAACATAATGAAATGCATTTGTTTTAAATGTAGATATAACATCGTGAAAAGTATTTGCTTCAAATGTAGATATAACATAGCAAAATGCATTTGCTTCAAATGTAGATAAAACACAGGAAGATGCATTTATCTAAATGTTGATATAACATTGAAAATGGGATTGGTTTCAAATGTAGATATAAGATAAGTAAAGGCATTTATTTCATATATAAATATAAGTTAGAAATATGCATTTATTTCAAATATGGATATAACATAAGAAAATATATTTGTCATAAATGTAGATATAATATAGCAAAATGCATTTATTTCAAATGTAGATATAACATGGGAAAATGAATTTGTATCAGATATAAATATAACACAGCAAAATGCATTTATTTCAAATGTTGATATAACAAAGGAAAATGCTTTTTGATCGAATGAAGATACAACATAGCAAAATGTATTTGTTTCAAAAATTGACATATCATAGGAAAAGACATTTATTTCAAATTTTGATATAATATGGAAAAATGCATTTATTTTAAAAGTAGATATAACATAGGAAAGTGCATTCATTTCAAATGTAGATATAACATAGAAAAGGCATTTATTTCAAATTTGGATATAACATAGAAAAATGCATTTATTTCAAATATAGATATAACATGGAAAAATGCATTTATTTTAAGTATAGACACAACAGAACATGGTGAAATACAATTGATTTTATGGCATAATTGCTAAAGTGCATGACTGTGGCTTTGAAGTAAGAGAGTATGAACTCCAGTTGCACAATTACATTCACTTTCAGACCAATACCCTTTGGAAAGGTATGAACCTGTTTATCCTCCAGCTAAGGTTTAACAGTATTGCTGCTTAACTTAAACAAGGTTGGGTTTGGCAATAAATAACCAACAATGGTTTATATGTCATTAAACAAAGAAACCAAACCCAACATATTATTCTCTGAGCAGTTGGTAAGCTTGTATATTGCAAAATATTGTTAGTATTATTTTTTATGCATTTGATACTTATTTTAATGGTTTTACTATGTTGCATTTTTCAGTGATGTAGGTTGTATAAAAAATGAGCATTTTCAGAAGATCTGAAGTAAAATTATCTTTTAAATCAAGCAGGCATTTCATCAGTTGAATCCAATGATCAAAATCATCACCTTTTAGAAATAATACATGAATTTCATTGTCTTTATTATAATCAGCATTATTTTCATATTATTACAGGCTGTAAATTACTTATTATCATGATAACTTATCATCGTCAAGGTATGCTGACAGCCTAGATTTCTTTAATTCTCTCTTGCCATCCATCCCATTCAGCCATGGTAAGTTCTCTGGACTCCATCCAGTGTCTTCTCAGGCATGATGAATGTAAGTTTTGCTAAGTGATTGACACTGGTGGGTTTATGTGTAGAAAGAATACATAGAAGAACATCCCTTGGGAGTTTCTGCTTATTTCTCCAGCAGTGCCCTGTATGTCTTGTTCCTCTAATTTGAATAGTGTGTGTGATGAAAAGTAAGTGGCTGTATAACAGCTGTTTTGTGGGATGCTGCTTCCAGGATGTGTTCAAAACAGTACACAGTTGTAGAGATGGCTGTAGCTTAAAAGAATCCCTATTTTATTTCATTTGAAATATCAGATTTCCATCTGGTTCTGGCTTTTTCTCCAAGCATTTTGTTAGAGTCTAAGTGGTGCAGCTATATAGTAGTAGAGATGGCTGTAACTTAAAAGAATCTCCATTTTATTTCATTTGAGATATCAGATTTCTATACAGTCAATAACCTGTCAATAGGAGTCCATGCTTTACCTTTGCTTATGTAGCCATCTCTATTATTAGATGAGATATTACTACCAAGGTATATGAACTGGTCTCCAAATTTTATTTATTATGATTGCACATAATTTTGTTTATAATTTTATTGTTATTGATTGTATTAAATTATTAAGTTTTTCTTTATATGAATAATTTTATTAGTTATTTTTGATTAAAAAATATATGTAATGATAAGTCTAATTATAATTTTTATTATCATTATTATTGCATAACTCATTGCTGTGAATAAAAGAAATCTTCTATATGAGGATAAATGTATAGATTGATGTCTATTTTTCTTTGAGTTGGCTGGGTGAATTTCAATCAAACTCATTGTATAATCTAATTCTTGTTTAGTATTTCAGAATAAAATTAGAAAATATGAAATAAAAATGGCAACATTTGACACAAAAATCCTGAAGGATAAATCTTTAGAGATCCTGTTTATCTTTTTTTGTAGTAATAAAGTCTTTTTGAGCAACTTGATTCAATAAACTTAAGCTATGCAAACACTAAATTTGGTTGAGACATGACTCAGCAAAACTTTCGTCTATTTGAACAAATTAATATTGTCAAAGGTCCTGGTTGTGTTGGTCTCAAAAAGCTAAGAACATTTATGCCTCTCAACCATTTTTTATTCTGTTCGTTTGACTAATAGAAAAGATAGAAAATAAATTATTTTGTTTGGATATTAATCATCTATATTGATAATTGGAAAGTGTGTCAGTCTGTCTGCATTTTCTTAGTAGAGAAAAAAAATGATTTTATCATCAATGGTCTGGGAGACCTGGGTTCAATCCCAAGTCTTACCAAAGACTCAAAAAATGGTACTTGATGCCTCCTTGCTTAACACTCAGTATTTTAAGGTACAGATCAAGAACAAGTTGAGCAATACAGGGAAATGAGTAGTGTCCTCCCTACACTTCGGTATAGTAGCTATTGAAAAGGGAGCCTTCGGGTAGTTCTCGGCTATAGTTGGCCAACTTACTTAACTTATGCTTACTTATGAGACTAAGAGTAAGGTTTAAAGTTCAAACATTTTTATCGTCATAGTAGAGACAAGAGTCTAAAAGAAAGTTTTCACTTATTGTTTGCCTGGAAATGCATTTGGTTACATCCTATCTACGTTTGAAGCAAATGCGTTTTGTTATGTCAGTCTACATTTGAAACAAATGAATTTCATTATGTTCTATCTACATATGAAACAAATGTATTTTGTTATGTTCTATCTACATATGAAGCAAATGTATTTTGTTATGTTCTATCTACATATGAAGCAAATGTATTTTGTTATGTTCTATCTATATATGAAGCAAATGTATTTTGTTATGTTCTATCTACGTATGAAGCAAATTCATTTTGTTATGTTCTATCTACATATGAAGCAAATGTATTTTGTTATGTTCTATCTACATATGAAGCAAATGTATTTTGTTATGTTCTATCTACATATGAAGCAAATACATTTTGTTATGTTCTATCTACATTAGAAGCTAATACATTTTGCTATTTTCTGTTTACATTTGAAGCAAATGCATTTCGTTATGTTCCATCTACCCTAGAAGCAAATGCATTTTGTTAACTTATGTGAAGCAAATAAATTTACCTATGTTATAGTGACATTTGAAGCAAATGCATTTAGCCATATTATATATATAGAATCAATGTTACAACAATAAAATTCAGTATAAAATGTTTTATTGTTGACAAGAAAAAGTGTAGATAAATTTAGAAAATTCAGCTATGTTTTTTACTTATACATTTCATTTGTTTTATCTTGGTATAAGATGTCATGTGGGACTTCAGCATAATTATAATCGTAAAAATTCTGAAAAATTAATTATCTTTAGCAGCCTCATATAATGTACATTCATCATGAACAATGCTGAAAAAAAACATGAAAAATACATTGTTTGAAGACCTCATCAGTGTGTCTACAAATAAAGATTATTTATTAAAATTCTAGAATTTTTCTGGATCATATATATCCTGAAATTTTTGCATAACTTAACTCTAATAGAAACATTTCTCACTAGTTCGCCATAAATATCAAGGAATTTTTTTTACTATTATTATAACTAGTTTTGATTTAAATCTTAATAACTTACCTGGTATTGACAAGTAATTCAACTTGTAAATTATGTATTTATATCTTACTTCAGCAGGGCTTATCTTTAACATATACTGGTTGTTGTGAGGGAACAAAATTGGACAAAAAAAATGGGCAGTGAAAAAATTAAACCATTTTTTTTATTATTGCCATAAATTTTAATGAAACTTCCATAGCTTAGATACATATAGGAAGTGATTGTTTTCCTTGATTATTGTTGTCAGTTGTAGCAAAAAGTAATAATTTTCTAAGAAGATAATTTGCAGAACTACCAAAAAATACAAAGTTTCTTAGAATTTTTTTCCTTGATTTAATATCAATTTGTAGTTAGTCCTTTGCTAATGACTTGTAAGCAGTTTTCTGAGAAAAATAATCACTTCTTATGTGTGTCTAATTCACGACAGTTTAACCTATATTTGTGACAATAATAAAAAATCATTTAGTTTTTTTTTACTGTCTGTTTTTGTCCAATACATAAAACTGTTAAGGTTCAACTCTTTTATATATGCACATAAATAAGAATCTGTATCATTTTTACCTATTTTTCATTGTCTTATAACATTCAGCTATGTCTGTCATGTCAGTGAGCCCTTTACTGCCTTAGACTGTATAAATATTTCACTGATGAGGATATAACTGGTTGTCAATCCTCATGAGTCAGTTGGTATTTGCTCAACTGGCTTAAATTAAGCTGATTCTCTACAACTATGTAGATAAAGTAATATAAAGATAACATGAGCCGTACTTTTCTCTCGAATTCACTAAGATAAATCCTTAGAAAATTAAACTTTTTGAGCCATTCAGCCTTAACCAATTTCAGATTGTATTATCTATTTTACAAACCATTGACTTGAAAAAAAAACATTGTAATCCAATAAAAAGATAATTTTTTTTTATATTTCAGTCTATGTTTATTTTTAATAAATATTTCAGAGTATTTATTTAGAGTAAAAATTGGCCTAGATCTTAGCAACAAACAATAATTCTTAAGCTTAATAAATCCTTGTAAAAAGCAGTCATGAGAGCATCTCCATATTAGTAATACTAGGGTGAGTAAAAAGTTTTGCAATATTTTAGTAGGTTACTTGCTTTATTTGTCAAGTTAAAACAAAAGCTGCAGAGCATTCAAAGTTGAGGCGATCATGTTGCACCATCTGAAACTTCCTTTCTGCCATTTTTTTTTATCCTATGCTGATACCAGTTCTTGTCTTTCACGGCAAAGAACTCCTTTACTGAAGTTTCCTCTTCTTTTTCATTGTTGAAGCATCACATCTGCAGAAAGTGAGCCTTGGATTGTGAAGAAGCCACTGCTCTAACACACAGGATAAAGTAATAACAACACTTACCAGTTCAGCAGCCCAGCTAGTGTCCAGCTGGCAGACAAAAATATGTCAATGAGTTGCCCAGTATATATGCATGCTAGCATAGCCACTCCTGGGCTGGCAGCTAAACACTGCCCAAATAATGGACTCAACCACCAGCACATTGTGGAATGCCCCGATGCGCATATAATCTTCCCTTCCTAATGCTCAAGTTGGTATTCGTCTCAATGTGTAATTTGACTTGTGTGAACAACATTCAAATGTGAGGACAATATACAACAGAACTTCGACAGATTGGAACAATAATCCAAGACAGCTTGGTCCAGCCTATATGCTGGGTGTATCATCAGTTCAATTCCAATGTGTGTGTAATCACAGGAATTTAAGTTAGTCAAAAAATACAAAAAATATAGAACCCATTTTACTGTTAAGATATTTCAAAATATTCAAATTATAATAATGATAATAATAATATTTGAATACAATATTAACCCAGTGAATTATCAAGAATGATATGATAATAATATAATATCTACCAAAATATGTGTCTCAGTGTGTGTGAATGTGTGTTTTCTTTTAGATATGTTTCTTTGAATATAACAAACATACATTTTTTTCTAAAGTTATTCTTGTTAGTCAATGAGATGCCATAAAGATGGATCAAAGCAGCAGAAAAAACTGTCTCAATTAATTTTTATTTTTTATCTTTTGGGTATTTTTAATCATTGTACGTTATTATCAAGACTGTAAGAATTTTAGTGTTGTCTTCAGAGTCCAAAAAAGTGTTGTGTTATCAAGAGAATGGGTTTGGTTTGGTTTGGCTTCTTTGTTTAATGGTATCTCAACATTCGTGGGTTATTTCATGCCAAAGCCCTTGTTCTAGAACAGCAGTGATGTTATTTAACCCATGGCTGGGAGGATAAGAAAGTTCATACATTTCCTGAGGGCATTTGTCTGAAAGTGAATGTAATAGCCTGACTGGAATTCAAACTCACCTACTATGATTCTGCCGTCCAGCACTTTAACCATTTCACCACAAGGACACCCCCGCCAAGAGAACGGGTGTTTCCTATGTCATATGTGAATGGCTTAAACAGCATATATTTACAATCTCTGCAGTCAGAGCAGGATACAGTAATAGTTTAAGTTTAAGAAGAACTCATCTGAGTACAGTTGTGTGGTGCCAGAAGTAGCTTAGTTTCATAAGTGTTGTGGGAGCCTTACCCATCTTACCATAATGGACTCTTCTCACTGTTATTAGTACTAGAGATTTCGCTGCCAGAAGGCAGATCACTATCGGTGCTATACAAACAGTACGAGACTTCTCACCTTTTCAATGTAACTCTATCTTTCTTGTGTAATATAATCTGTTATCTAATATCCGTGTTTGTGTTTTCATTAATGACCCTTTCCGGGGCCACAACAATAAGTATTCTCTTTTACAAAGTGCTTCAGGCAATGAACCTGAACTTATTCCTTTTAGACAAAGGGGTAAGTGCTACCTGATGTGGGTGGCCTCTTGAAGCTAAAATTGTTTAACGATATCTGGTTGGTGCCAGTTATTTGTGTGTTAAACAGTAATGTCTTGTTTAATGTTTGAAAAAAAACTATTAGGGGTCATGTGATTGTAACTTTGCCTTTGATGTTGAATATTGCACATGTATTAAATGCACATTGACTTCTGTAATCCCAGGGTGAAAGTTATTTTGTTTAATGTTGGTTTTTAATCTTTATAGGGATACCTTCAAGTATTTGGAATCTTTTTTGTAATTAGTGCTATATAAGATTGTTGTGTTATCAATAAATAACTGTAGGATATTAATAGGTATGCTATGGTCTTGTGCGATATCTTCATAGATATCTTCATAGATATGTGTATGAATGGCACTAAGATTTGATAAGGGGCACGCTAGTCTACAAGAGAGGGTAGTAGTTGTGTGACCAATATAAGAACTAAATTTTTTTAATTATTTATATTGAGGATTGAATCTTCCAATGGGCGTTAGAATTTATAAACCAAAAGGTTTTTGTGTGTCTAGTGATATTAGAAACAATAAGGTTAAGCATTTTAAATTTTGTATATTAAAACATTTGTTGGAGATATATATTTTTGAATAATATTTTTAAATTGCTTTTTCATCCTGTTTATAATTGGAATGCATTTGGTTTCAGTAAAATAGGTTAATGATATTTTTATTTTCGTTTTTGTCAGGATTATTATGTTATTTTCTCTACAAGTTTTTAAAGCTATTTTTATTTGTTCATCTATGAGATAGTTAGGAAGTCCATTATTAATTAGGGTTTGTTTGATGTTGCATAATTCTTTGTAGAATAGTGTATGAGAAGAGGAAATTAATTTGGATCGATTAATCAAGTTTTTTTACGATAGCTACTAGGGTGAGTCAAAAGATTTGCAATATTTCTGTAATGAGAGGCACAATTCAGCAGGTCTGAATGCTTTTCCCAAGGTCATGAAGGTGATGAACCACACTGCACTTTAAGATGCCTAACTCCCCTGATACTCTCTGAGGGCCTACTCACCCAATTTGCCTCTATGGCTAAGACCTACTTAACCTTGCCTAATCGTCGATATTCTTGCAACCCAAGTGAAATTTCTAGAGCCATCAAGATGCTTTATTGTGATCAATTGTGCCTTCATCTTTCTCACAACAAATAGTTTTGGAAGCTTCCAAAGTGTTATTGCCTAGTTCAAACTCATAAAGCCTAAGTTCCCAAATTAGACTATGTTGCTTGTTCATCTGTGCAGCTTTCAAATCACATGTGGAATGAATCAATGCATGTGTCAGTACACCAACAACCACAACGGGTACTCTCCACAGCTTGAACTGCTTTGGTCATGTGATATACACCCTGAAAACTAACATGTTACCAAAATATTGCAAAACTTTTGATTCACCCAAGTGTTTTGTATCTTTGTGGGCTTACACTATAATTATTAGGAAGGCAAGAATTATGGCTTGTAAGTTTTTTTTAAATAGATACAGTGAAATTGTGACAATTGGAATCTACTAAGACATCAAGAAACAGATTTTATTATTGATATTGGGTTCATATATGATTGAGTAATTGATTTTAATGGTATGGCAACCCATGTAGGGTTATTTTAAGTTAAGAGATTAAGAAATCATGTTCATTGTACATTTATATTTACATTTGTGCAGTTGTTTCTTAAGAGTTTTTTTAAGTTACAGTTATATAATATCAATTGGTTTGGTTTTCTTTGTTTAATGGTATATCAACCTTTGTGGGTTATTTAATGCCAAAGTGATCTTTGTAAAAGAACAGCAGTGATACTATTGAACCAATATAGCTGAAAGTATAACGAGGTTCATAACTTTCCCCAGGGTATTTGTTCAAAAGTGATCGGATATCAACTATTACTGTCTAATACAAATAATTTACACACAGTTGTATGACTTCAAGTATTCCTTTCTAATCCTAGAGGGTATGTCTTCATGGTGTAATGGTTAAAGCACTGGACTGCAGAGTCATAGGATGCGACTTTGGACTCCAGTTGCGCTATTATATTCACTTTTGGATAAATACCCTTGGGAAAGATATGAACCACCTTATCCTCCCAGCTATGGCTTAAATAGTACTACGCACTGTTCTTCACAAATGATGGCTTTGGCATTAAATAACCCCCAAAGGTTGATATGCCATTAAACTAAGAAACTCAACTCAAACTATGTAATACTAATTATTATATGATTTCATGTAACTGTTCTTATTTAGTAATAACCATTTGTTTGTACATTGTCACATAGTTTCAATAATAATATTACTAAACAATTATAGATTCAAGTTATTATTCTTGGTGCAAATAATTTACTTGAACCCCCTTATCCTCATAGATATGGGTTAAATAGGCCTAATGATTAGAGTGTTCACCAATGGTCCGGGAGACCAGGGTTCAATCCCAGGTCAAGTCATACCAAAGACTCAAAAAAAGGTACTCGATGCCGGCTTGCTGAACACTCTGCATTATAAGGTATGGATTAAGGGTAAAGTGGAGCAGTCCAGGGAAAGGAGTAGCATTCTCCCTTACATCTCGGTGTAGAAGCTATTGGAAAGAGTGCCTTTGGGTTACCCTCGATTATGATTACGGATTACTGTTTTTATACAAGGATTACTTTTGCTTTAAGTAACCCAGGAAGCTTGATATGCTATTAAAAAAAAAGAAACCAAATAAATTATAGTTTTATGGTATCAAGTATTCCTACAAATAATTATTAAGCAGATCTATTTGAACCATCAGTGGAACCTGAGTAGGTACTACCACTCAAAGCAAAAGTAGATGTAAGAGTAATGGCAATGAATGGGTGACTCCACACTTCCCAGATCTCCAGAACTGGAGCCTCACCATCAGATGCAGTTTAGTGTCATACCCACCTCAGATGCCTCTTTTGGAAGAGAGTCTTACACCTTTGCTGGGGATACAGTCAGCATACTGTAAGCCAATAGGGTGTTTGAGGTCATAGGTGAAAGGAAAAAGGCATTTCCTCTCAAAAGCATTTTGATTTTTTGATTTTCATTTAGCTAATATGAATATATTGTGGCTTAAATAGATATAAATATAAATCAAATATTAGGCTGGGATCAGAAATGGGATTGTTTTTTTCTTTAAGCTAAAGAAAATCTTTGATTTTAAATGAAATTAAAATTCAGTTCTTTATGCAAAGGTAAACAAAAATTAACTTGATTGTTTAATGTTTTTACAGTTGTTTGATGAAATCAGAATCGGAGTTGAAGTTTATATTTAAATCAAATTATAAATGAAGATAATGGTCTTTGGTAATAAAAGTTGTGTTTTGTTGCACCAATCAATGAGAGCTTTTAACAGAGTTGAAATAGAATCCAAGTCCAGTAATTTTAGTTAAAATGAAATTAGAATCAACCCTTGAAGCTCCATAAAAACAGAGATGAACACAACTGTAGAATTAAATCCATATTGAACTCAGTGGGCAGAGGAGAATATATTTGAATTTCAGTAACCAAGTTGAGCCTTCTTTTTTTGTACCAATGGAATTGCACCAGTCTTAAGATTTAGAAGCAGATATAAATTGGAGTTGAACTTTGATGGTCAAGTAGTATCAAATTTGGCCTGAGTTGAAAAAAAAACAGTATGTGATGGTAAAGGTCTTGTTCTGGAGCTCTATGGAATATGGAATAACCTTTCATTAACATTACTCCCAGGCCCACTCTGGCCTAGAGTGATAGTAACAGTTATGGTCCCATCTATGGATCAAATAGGACCTTGTGCAAAGATCTCTAAAGAAACAACAACACCAAAATGCAAATATAAATGTAATATGAATGCAATTCCCTAACATCTAGGCATAAAATATTCCCAGACAGCTTGACATGTAATTAAAATCAGTCAATCAATCTTAAGAAATGATTACAAAAAATGTAAAAGTGAATATAAATGTGTATGACTTCTGAACCTTTGGGTATAAAATAATCTCAGATGGGTTGACATGCCATTAAAATCAATCAATCAATCAATCTTAAACTGTAATTGAATTCCTAAATCTCTGCCATGTACAACTATAGTCAAATTTCTAGCTCTGTATCATATGCAAATCTAGTCGAATTCCCTGCTCTGTGCCATATGTAAATCTAGTTTAATTTTTGATTTGCTGGTCCATTTGTTCCATCCACTGAAATTCTATTTTTCTTGATTTAAAAGTTTTAAAATAATTGATTATTTTTTCTAGAAGGTATATGACATTAGGAGCTACCAAAGATTGGAAAAAGCAACTGTGAAAGAGTTAAGATATTCATGCCTTCCCATCCAACTTTAACATATTGTCTATGCTGAAATATGATGAACCTTCTTGTGTATTGGAGTAGTTGGATCTGGAACAACATACAAACGAACTAAGATTCAATCAATGACATTGTCACTAGTGGTTCAATGATTCTTAACAAATGTCATCACCATCAAAGGGATGGTACAAATGTGAGAAAATTGATGATATGAAGTAGCTTTTTGAAAAGCTGTGGAACTGAAATCGGATAAAAGATGGGTGGGTTGGTGAGTGATTGTCAGGAATTAGAGAATGATGGCAATCCATAAATAGGAATCTTTTACTTTGAAACAATGCGATAATTCTGCAAAGAGTGATTGATGAAGAAGTAAAGAAAAAGAAGATAGAAGGTAGAAAATGACAGAAAAAAATAAAGAAAAAGATGAAGAAGGATTGAAAAGGAGATGGGTTGAAAGTCAATACAAGATTATGGAATATGTCCTCAGGAAATTATCAATGTTAATGGTAAATCTATCAATTTTTAAATGTTAGAAATGAAAGTAAGTTTTTTTTTTCATGACTTTCTTTCCTTTTTCTGCTGAAGATTTGTTGTCCCTAATGATGTTGTTGAGAATACTGCAAGGCGCAATGAAAGGAAAGAAAAAAGAAAAAAAGAAAAAGAAAATTTGCCAATCAAATGGTAATGTGTATTATTGGCATTTGGCTTTTATTGATTCCTTACATTGTAAAAGACAAGAATGGACAATAAAACCCTACTGGAACTTTGATTGTATTAGCTGACAGGCTGAGAATTACCAGCTGGAATCTTCAAGTAATTAGTGGCAATCAGAACATGCCCCTTATTTTTCTTCTTTTGTTTCTTTTCTTCATTTTTTTTTTTTAGAGAATCGTTCGATCAAGTGACATGAGAAAGTATCAAAATATAATAATTTCAAAACAACTTGATCATTTCAAATAAATGCAGATGTTATACCATTGTAAAATTTACAAATTCATATATAGAGTGCTTGCTTAACTCTTTAAGCTGGTAAACCTAATATTTCAAGCTGAGTGATATTTCTGATACATGACAAGCCAAATATTTCAAGATCAGAGAGATCATGTCAAAGGCTTAATATAACAACCATTCACAACCTTTTTTTTTTTTTATAGAATAATTAGATAGCTTTTAAATAAGGATGTCTGCACCTTGGAGTGAAGTTTGAATGTGTTTTTTGTTCATTTTTTTATGAGTTTTGCAAGCTCATGTACAGAGTATCTAAAAGATATCTAAAAGTATGTAAAAGGTGTTTAAGAGCAAAAAGGATTAAGACATATTATTTTACTGTTTAAATCAGGGTCTCTGTAAGTTGTACATATAGACCACCATGGGAGGAACAAAATGTTAACAGGGGAAATAAAAGTGTGTAATAGGATAAGTCTCCATATCAATGTATATGTTATCAATATGGGTATGCAGAGGTGCCCATGGTGTAATGGTTATCGTTGTAGGAAATGGATACGGTGACACGAGTTCAAATCCTGGATGAGACTGATTTGCATTTCACATAACACTAATACCCTTGGGAAAGGTATGAATCCAATTATTCTCCCTCCAGCTATGGGTAAATTGGGCAGACTGGGTTCTTTAGCCTTGGTGAGGCGACTAGTCTAGGAGAAGGTAAACTCTGAATTCAAACCCGTTAAACTCTGCTTAAAAATTGACCTTGTGTCATATCCTGCCTGAGCGGAGGGGTTGGTTAATATGGTTATCAATATGCAAGACAGATGTGCATTTGTCTAAACAGCATTGCACCAAAAATGGAAATGCATTACAACTGGTAAGAAATGCATTACAACGGGTAAGAAAGGCATTAAAATTGGTAAGAAAGGCATTAAAACGGGTAAGAAAGGCATTACAACTGGTTAGAAAAAAGTGAAGTTAATTTGATGCACATAATTAAACAAATAAACTTAAAGTCAGCGTATATAAGTCAGCATTACATCCATTGTAGACATTAAAAATGGAAAATTAACAGTGATCAATAACAATATAAACACATGAGAAAAGAAAAGAGCAAGAAATATTGATAATGAAAGTGGATATATATATATTTTTTTGCTGATATGGGCAGTAAAAGTGGAACAGGTTATCTAACTATTGGAATTGCAAATCTATTCATCTCTGTCTCAAGCCAGAATTATTCTTTTTTATCTATCAACTTATTGATTAATTGATTGCTTAAATCCAATTTCTGTCAATCTGGCCATCTACCACCTTTTTCTTGAATCATTTCTCTCTATCTCTCTCTTTCTCTTTCTATATATATATATACACACACACATATATATATGTATATATATACTGTAAATTCTGGTGTATTAGTTAATTTCATGTGGAGGCTGGCTTTTGAATTATGACCAATAAATCATTAATTTATGGAATTAATTTGTGAATCCAATGGTTGCTCCTAGTCTTTTCCATCTTTTTTTTAATTTCAACCATAAAAAATTATTACTCGGCAAAAAGTAAATATCAATGTTTAGCCTAAAATTATTTTTTATAAAATTTAGCCTGTATATATGCACACACACACACACACACATACACAAATACAAACCCATACAAACACAAAAATATACATATATATGCACACACACACATAAGCATATAAATATTAAAACAATCACATATGTGCACATGCGCACACACACACGTATATATATATATATATATATATATCCACACACACACAAATATATATATATATTTGTGTAGCAATTGTTCATCGTAATAAATCTTATTGAATGTGATGGACATAGAACATTTTAGTTATATTTTATTCAACTGTTATCGTTTTCTCAACATATTTACCCAACCTCTCAACATAAGCAGGATATTACACAAGGCCAATTTTCAAGCAAAGTTTAACAGATTTGCACTAAGAGTTTTCCTTCTCCTAGACTGGTTGACAAGGTTAAACAGCTCAATCTACTCTAGTATTTACTTATAGTATAATATATTGCCTTGACTTGCGATGAGCCTGGTAGATGTAGTTGACAGATACATTCGGCCGTAGATAAAATCAATTAAGTGACTACTGGAAAACAAGCAATGCTTGCATGTAAGCCATGACAATGAAGAACAAGCATCGTGTGGATGTAAACTATGGCCAATGAAAAGCAGGCATTGCGTGGGTGAAGAGACATGGCCATATGAGTTTTAAGAATAAATAAGGTCTAAAATTTTGGCTGAAGTCAGTTCCCGCTAGCTGGTCTGACACCTGACAGCTTCTTTGTTTGTGTGAACTCTCTCCAACTGCTCTCCTGCTTCAACCAAGAATCACTACTGAAGAATAAAAATATAAGATTATATTTTGATATATACATGTTCCTCCTTTATCAATATCCAGTAGTAGTATAGTACACTAGCTAGAGAGAGAATAGTTGGATGCATAGCCATTAGCACTATATGAAATGCAAACACACTCATCTAGGATTTGAACTCAGGTTGCCTTTTCCATTTTCTGTAATGATGACCATCACACTAAGAGTGCCTCACACAAGGAAAACATATATAAGGATTAAAGAACTGTTATAGATCTCCATTGACTTTTTCTTTAGGTTGAAGAACTTTTGAACATTCTTTTATCATTATCAATAAGATGAGTGAAACACAGGTGCTGTAGTGTTTTATAAGATAAACACCAAAAACAACTCAACAGTGCAGTTACATATATATGTATATCAGGGGCGGAGATGGGACTAGTGCTACTCGTGCCCGGCACGACCAATAACTTGGTCAATGTTATTCAAAATGGATTAAAAATCATCCATTAATTTCAAGCAAACATACTTAGTCTGATCTCAATTAAATTACGTATCTATTCAAGTTTCGATAACTAAGTAGCCAAAAGTTCATAAATATATCTGGGAATGATACAATGGTCTTTGTCCGGCCACCGTCAGATCCATTGAACATCCCATAAAATCGGCTATAATGTTGAACACGCATAATCCGTGCCCAGCACAAGACCCTTATAATAACAGTAATGTTAGAGAAATCCGCTTTTGGCTGTTGCAAGAGCAACTCAAAATACCATGCTCAAAAAGGGAAGAGGGAGAGGGACAGAGAGGGGGGGATAGTAGATTATAGCTGTCGCTGACGTCATCATCATCGCTATGGTAAATGTTGGTTAAACGGCGTGTTTTAATTCGTTTTTTCACTGACAGATCTCTATTTCTTTAATGAATGTTGCATATATTACATTCTGTAACTAAAATTTGTTTATTTGAATACATTTTCAACAAAATCTTTGTCATCAATTTCTTTATTCTAATAAACATATTTTTCTCGTCATAGTAATGAACATCTTCTCTTTTCTTCTATACTTTTGAAAGGAAAAAAATTATCTTATCTACTGTATTAACAAAACTACAAATTATATTGTATCTTGATTGTTTACAAAAAAACCACCATGCAAGGTACGTTAGTCAATCTGTGCTATACAATGGAGAATCACGCAATAGCAACTATGATGAATTACTTTGGGTCCACGGACCACGGGTTGGGAACTGAAGTTGACAGAGGGGTGGGGGGCACGAGTAGTAAAAATAGGCTAGAGTCGCCACTGATGTATATATATATAATGACTGCCATATATATATATATATATATATATATATATATATATATATAATGATTGTCATCTTCACCATCTAAATTATAACTTAAACATTCTGACAATTAAATAATTTAAATTGTAAAAAATATATAAGATGCAGAAGATGACAAGGTAGTGAGTCATCTGTACATTGTTGAATTATTGCGACATATGCTTGTATGACACACTTATGCCACTCTCTGGGTCTAGATAGCTACAACCCTGTGACAAGCAGGGGGTGTCCTCATGGTATAATGGTTAAAGCGCTGAACTACGAAATTGTAGTTAGTGAGTTCGTACTCCAGTTGCACTATTATGTTCACTTTCAGACAAATACTCTTGGGAAAGGTACAAATCCCCTTATCCTCCCAGCTATTGGTTAAATAGTACCACTACTGTTCTTCTAGAAGAATGGATTTGGTATTAAATAACCAAAAAAGGTTGATATGCCATGAAACTATAAACAAGCAAACAAACAAACCAGTGACAACCATAGCAAAATAACTTGTGACGATGCAAACTACAAGTTTTATTTCAGATTGGTTAGTTTGGTTTCTTTGTTTAATGGCATATCAACCTTTGTAGGTTATTTAATGCCAAAGCCATTCTCCTAGAAGAAAGTAGCAGTACTATTTAACCCACGGCTGGGAGGATAAGCGGGTTTGTACTTTTCCCACGGGTATTTGCCCAAAAGTGAATGTAACAGCGCGACTAGAGTACGAACTCACTTACTACGATTCCACAGTCCATTGCTTTAACCATTACACCACGAGAACACCTCCCTTTTCTTTCAGAGTATCTTCCCTGCTACTTTGTCCATTAAAGGATACCTACAAGTCAGCAGAGGTTTAATGCTGGTGCTTCCTTCTCTTGTTTTGATTTTGTTATTAACTTCTTGAAGGGTTGTCTTAACCATGGCATTGTCATTAAACTTGAGCTCCTTCCACTATATATATATATATATTTCAAGTATAAAATATGATAGTAATAAAACAGGATGAAAGTTCATGCCTCAATTTCATGTTGCCAATCTTGTTTTAGTATTATCTTATTTTGTACTTGAAAAATATTGTGATATTGAATTGCAATTTCATGGCGTGAGTACTGTAAAGGTTTTGTGGATTAAAAATAACTTTTAGCATAAAATTTTAATGAGAATATATATATATATATATAAGGGTTAGGAGAAAAGTTCATAGACTGACCAAGATACACTCATGGAATGTAACTAAATGAGCTTTGTTTTTTAACATAGACCACTTTGTGGTGTGCACATTTCTTCCAACAAGGGAAGTCTCTGTGGCATAATAGTTAAATTGCTGTACTGCAGCTTAAAAGTAAGGTCAAACTCCCTGTTCTGGTGCCGATGGCGAGCGATAATAAATAACACATGAACACGCAAGCTATCTAATAAGGAAGTGACTTTATTTACATTCAAGGGAGCTAAACCTACAGAGCCGGCCTCACTTTCATGGGGCCGTTTCGTACCCGTGTTTTACGGAGCTATATACATCATAACACTCCCATTGATCTTTTATGTTCTCTTTCGGACAAATACTCTTGGGAAAGGTATGATCCCTGTTTCCTCCCAGCTATAGTTAAATATTATCACTGCTGTTCTACAAGGATGGCTTTGGCACTAAATAACCTAAGAAGGTTGATATACAGTTAAAACAAAAAAACCAAATCAAACCAAACCGGACCAAACCAAACTTCTTCCATCAGTGTTGCAGTGCTTGGATCCCATTGGTAAAAAAGTCATCAACAGCAGATATGTATTTACATATACATGTATATATATATATATAGCATGTGCAGAAGTTTAAAGCACTATTTTTTAGAAAAATAGATTCAGTTTTTAAATCAAGAATCCTGTAAACTTTAAAATTACAGTTTTCAGGATCAGCTATGAATAGCTTTCAAGAAAATCAATTGCAAAATATTTTCTCTTTTTGAAATAGTCAATAAAATCTTCATTTGGGATTACCATCAGTTACCTATTCATATCATCTTTAATCTCATTCACAGTACAATTTTCAGCTATATTTTGCTACTAACTTGTTATACATAATTTGCTAAAATTCATGCTACCCTTGTAACAGCCTAAATGCTCCCCAGTTTAAAGATAATTCAGTAAGCATTTATTTAAGAAAGGTTTTTTATGATTATTTTTTGATGTTTCTGTGTAAATAATTGCAAAATAACAATGTGAATTATTCTGAAAAGTATTTGTACCAAATATTTATAGCTTCACAAAAGTGTATTTTTCTTTATGAAAATATAACACATACAATCTGGTTATAGAAATGAATTTTAACTTTGAAACGTGTGTTGCAAAAGACATGCCTCAAATACACTAATTGATACTCATCGGAGAATATCGCTGCAGAATAGTTTTGTTTATTTCCTGCCTAAAGAAATCGTTTAAATATTGCTGTGGTTCTTATGAATGGACAATGGAATTGAAAAAAGAAAAAAGTTAACAAAATTTGTTGAAAATGTTTGGATGTGTGGAAAGAAATATTAGTTAAAAAGAATGTTTTTTTGAATTCAGCTTGTGGAAATATACAGACGACTGACTCTCAGCTATAAAATGGCTACAATAATATGATATTAATAATAATGTTGTTCTGAATAACCTTAATAATAAAAATAATTATAATAATAATAATGATGATAATAATAATCAAAGACTACATAGAAAAGCATGGAGGAAGACTGATTTCAGCCACTAGAAACAATACTGACAACAAAAGGAGCAGCTGAATGGAAATAATCACAAAACAAAAATGGGAAAAAAAAACAATTCTATGGATGTTTTAAGCAACTAACAGTTGACATATCACATGAGAAAACCTGGACATAGTAAAGAAAGAGAAAGCTAAGGAGAGAAATTAAATCTCTTCTAAAAGCAGCACAAAACAACACCATAAGGACTAACAATATCAAAGCAAGAATAGCTCAGACACAACAAAACAGCAAATGTAGGTTATGAGGTGACAGAGACGAAACCATTAATCATATAATAAGTGAATGCAGCAAATCAGCACAGAAAGAATATAAGACTAGACACAACTGGGTGGGTAAGGTGATCCGGTAGGAATTGTGCAAGAAATTGAAGTTTGACAATGTAAACAAATGGTATATACACAACCCAGAATCTGTCCTGGAGAATGAGACACATAAACTCCTCTGGGATTTTGAGATACAAACGGATCACCTAATCTTGGCCAGATGATCATCAACAAGAAAAAGAGAACTTGCTGAATTGTGGACTTTGCTGTCCTTGCTGACTACAGAGTAAAATTGGAAAAAAGTAAAAAGAAGGATAAGTACCTTGACCTTGCTAAGGAACTGAAATAACTGTGGAACATGGAAGTGATGGTGATACCAATTGTCCCATCACCAAAGGATGTGTGGAGACCATCCAAACTACAACATTGTTGAGATTGGCTGGAAAGACAATCAGCTAATGCTGATGTAAAAAAATTCTCAAGGAATAAAATAGAATAATAATAATAATAATAACAATAATAATAATCCAAACTATGGCATTGTTGGGTTGAGATCAGTTAGAATACTGAGAAGAGTTCTGGAGGCTTGAGGAGACTTGTTCTCACTAAGACTCCAAGGGAAAACCATCAACTAATGTGTGTGTGAAAAACTCTCAATAATGACAATGATTATAATAATGCTCATGCTGATGGTTAAATTAACAATGCAGGAGTTATTAATAATGCAATAATAACAACATAAGAATAATAATGTTGTTCTGAATAACCCTAATAATAATGATAATGTAATTATTAATAATGCAATAATAACAATATAAGAATAATAATGTTGTTCTGAATAACCCTAATAATAATAATAATAATAATAATAATAATAAAAATGATAATAATAATGCGGTTATTAATAATGCAATAATAACAACATAAGAATAATAATGTTGTTCTGAATAACCCTAATAATAATAATAATAATAATAATAATAATAATAATATTGCAGTTATTGGTAATGCAATAATAACAACATAAAAATAATAATGTTGTTCTGAATAAACTTAATAATAATAATAATAATAATAATAATAATAATAGTGCAGTTATTAAAAATGCAATAATAACAACATAAGAATTTCTTCAACTGAAGCTTTTGATTTTGTTATTGTTGTTATTGGTTACATCATTCAGCAAAAACCAACAAGACAAATGCAGATTCTGTTTTTTCTATTATTCATTGATTCATTTGGTTTTAATGGCATGTCAACCATTCTTGGGTTACTTTAATTAGACGTTAGAGAATTGCATTCATTATATATTTACGAGGATCATTAAATAAGTTTCCAGACTTTTCTCGTATGGGCACTTTTATTGATAGTACACACATGAAACTCTAGTCCCCTTCAAAGTAATCTCCTCCATCTGCAATGCACTAGATGCACTGTTCCAACAACTTCTGGAAGGCCCCATTGGAAGTCCTCTTGTGTGAGCATGTCAATGACCTTCGTCAAAGCCTCTTTCATCTCAATTGTCTCTTAACAACAGCCTCTGAGCTTAGGCAATAACCAAAAGTCACAGGGAGCAAGGTCTAAACTATAGGGAGGCTGAGGAACAGTCTTGATACCCATCTTGGTCAAATAGTCTGCGACAAGGATGGAGTTGTGGACTGGTGCATTGTCTTGGTGGAAATGCCATTAACCCGATTTGAAGAATGCTGGCCTCTTCCGATGGAATCTCTTCCTGAACTCCCTTAAAAACTCAACATAGTAGCCCTAACCCTAAGCCTAATCCTTTGGCCAATCAACTCTGGTATATTGACTTCCTTACTCCTCCCACACCTCTCATTATCCCTCAATGACTCCCTGCCTTTGTTAAATCTCTTATGCCACTCAAAAATTGATGCTCGATTCATGCAAGATGGTTGGAAAGCAGTTTGAAGCATTCCACACATTTCTGTAGCATTTTTTCAAGTTTAAAACAGAATTTTATTGCATATCGTTCTTCTAAAGTGTCCTCACGTCCAGATTGCATTTTTAAAATTCACCAGCTATGACAATCAGGCTTTAGTAGGGTGTATTCCAATTCGTGTTGTAGCAGTTCATTTGAACATGAAATCATAAAAATTGGCCAGTCATCTCATAAGATGTATAGCAATAACATACTGAATTTTCAAGAGTCTATGACAATTTTAAATGGCTGTACAAAAAAAGTCTGGAAACCTATTGAATGCACCACGTATATTCAAATTTTTTGTGTAGTTGTTTTTTAAGAGTTTTTTTGCATGCAGTTATATGATATCAAGTATTCCTCTCTAATACAAATAATTTGTGTGCACTTGTATGGTTTAAAGTTTTCCTATTTAAGAGTAATAATTGTACGGGTTCAAGTAACTTTTTCTATTTATTGATAATTATTTGTTTGGAAACATTTATATGGTTTCAATAAACAAATGATAATCCTTATTAAACAATTATAGTTTCAAGCAACTTTTTATACGAACAATTTGTAATTATATGAAATGAAGTATTCCTATTGAATATGAATAATTCTTAAACAGATCTATTTTACCTACAGATGGTACCCTAACAGCTACTTCCACCTCAGGAAGAGTGTACCTGGAAGTAATAGCAATGAAAGGGTACTCTACAATCTTCAATTAGTGTCATACTTAATACAACCCTCTTGGGAAGGGGGTCTTACGTCTCTGCAAGGAATACAATCAGAGTATTCTAAGTCTTACCGACAAGGTTAGGTTTTTTCAAATTTTTTTTAAATACAAGTTACCATTTTTTAATTTTATATGAATTAACTTTTTGAAGATAATATTCTTTTTAATCAAGAGATATTGGGGAACCCTATAAAAACTTGTTTCTAAATTAATATCTTAATTTTCTGCTAAACTATTACAAGGGTATGTGGAAAAGAAGTGAACAGTGATTAATAAAACAATTCTTGAATTTTTTTTTAAGAAATAAAGGAAATTGATAAAAATAAGTGCCAAGGATGAGGAATTGTAATATGAATATACAGAACAGCATGTCTGTTTCATGGCTTTTCTTGGTTGGGCCAAGTACTTTTTTATGCCTCTTCAGTTAAAAAAGCTTAAAAAGAGAAATACAACATGGATAGTTAAAACAACATATATGTTTCATGGCTCTAAGTCATGCTCTTCTTGGTTGGGCCAAGTACTCTTCAATGGCTCTTCAGTTAAAGAAACATGAAAAAAGAAATACAAGATGAATTGATAGAACAGTATGTTTTTTTCATGGCTCAAAGTCATGGTATTTATGGTTGGGCCAAGAACTTTTCAATGTTTCTTCAATTAAACAAAGTTGAAAAAAGAAATACAAGATGAATTGATAGAACAGTATGTTTTTTTCACGGCTCAAAGTCATGGTGTTTATGGTTGGGCCAAGAACTTTTCAATATTTCTTCAATTAAACAAAGTTGAAAAAAGAAATACAAGATGAATTGATAGAACAGTATGTTTTTTTCATGGCTCAAAGTCATGGTGTTTATGGTTGGGCCAAGAACTTTTCAATATTTCTTCAATTAAACAAAGTTGAAAAAAGAAATACTAGATCAGTTTGTCGAACAGCATATATGTTTCCTGACTTTAAATCTTTGCCGTTTTGGTCAACTTATCTGCATATTTTCAAACTCTTTTGATGTATTGTTTTTACATATACTAATAGTATAATTTCCATTTCGATCTCTGAGATTAAGAATTATTATTATTATTTACATTCTCATTTTGGTTGTTATTATAGTAATGTTTCAGCCATTGTACCCTTTGGCCTTCTTTAAGTGTCTTTTATAGTTGGCAATATTCTGTTAATTTAATCTATTGGAGTATATTATTCTGTTGTTCATGCTTAGATGATCTCTTCTTGTATCAGTTAATTCTTCCAAATTAATTTGTCCCTGAGATGTCACCTGTCTTTTCCACTGAATCAGAGTAGATGATTTTTTCATGCATTACCTGCCCGAGGGATAGAATTCACAACTGCTTGGTTTGATACTCTTTAATTAAGGATTATACCCACCACTGACCTATATGACAATTTAATGGCAGTAACTTAGAGCCTTAAACCTTTTCTCTTTGATTGAACCACAGTATATTTGTTGCATTATTCATATTGTAACTGTAATTATGTGGTCGAATTTCTCTATCTTCAACTTATTGTTCTTTTTTTCTTAGAGGTTTTATATGTCATTACATTCTGTGCTTGATTTACTAAATGGATTATCAGAGCCTTGATCACAGCTGAAAAAAGGATCTCCTTCAGTTAATCATTCATTATATCAATACAAGTGTTGAGTGAAAAGTTTGGTGTCTAAATAAGGCAGAATTGGATTTCTTTTTCTCTATGGCAGAGGTGGGCAAACTGCTGCTCACTGCACTATTCTGTGCATCCCGTGGGAGCCTCTAAAAAAAAAAAAATTAATAAACACTTGCACTTGAATTGAGACTAAATTCTTTTGATTTTAAAAGATGTGACCATTTGATAATTCATAACCCAGTGATGTGGCCCTACCACCAAAAAGTTTGCCCACCTCTGTTCTATGGGCATATTGTTTGGTTTGGTTTGGTTTAATAAGCTTTTGAAGATAGATCATGTGATTGATTCACATGACCAAAAATAAACTTATAAAGAGACACAAGATTTTCTCAAATTTATGCAAAAGATGACTGTTCTACCATGACTGTTGATTCCTATATCAGCATTGTATCTATAAATTATCCAAATCAAGTTGCAATTTGCATTTCTATGAGATGAAATATTCCTATTTCATACAAATAATTTTTAAGCAGATGTATTTGATCATATACTGGGCTCTAACAGTGAATACCAATCTGGGGTTGGGTGGATCTGGGTATAATAACAATGAAGGATTAGTCCACACTCCCCAGATCTCCGGAACAAGAGCCTCACCACCAGATGCAGTTTAGTGTCATTCATACCCAAGACCCCCTTTTTTTTTTGAGAGGAAAGTTCTTATCTCTCAGCAAGGAATACAGTCAGCTTATTCTAAGTCCCACTGACAGAGCTAGCAAAAAATAAACATCTGTCATTTTTTGCTCGCTCCTACATTAGCATAGTATGTATACGTAGACCAAACTAACCAGAAAATATGTCTTTTTTTTACTTACTATTTACGGAGACAGGATTGAAATATTTTGAATTTTCATATCTATATAGAATTTTTTGTACACTTACAAAGATTACTTTGTGAAAATTGAAATTTTAATGAGTGCAAAAATTTTAGAAAATGTATTTTCAATTTTCAAGGATAATTCATTATATTTAAATTTTGATGATATTTTAATGATGTTTTAATGACATTTTAATAACGTTTTAATGATATTTTAAAGATGTTCAAATCATCTTGTTCTGAACAAGCATTATCATCTGCCTAAATTTCTAAGATGACTAATTGTTATTTACATAGTGGGTAGAGTGTTTGCCATTGATTCAGGAGACCTGGGTTCAATCTCAGGTCGTGTTGTACCAAAGACTTTAAAAATGGTACTTGATACCTACTTGCTTAACACTCAGCAATATAAGGTATGTATCAAGGATAAAGTGGAGCAATTCAGGGAAAGGAGTAGTGCCCTGCTCTACATCTAAGTGTAGTAGCTATTGAAAAGGTAGCCTTCTGGTCACCCTTGATTACAATCGCTAACTTTTAACTTTACTTACATGATTATTTAGAACCCAATTAAAGACATAATTGACTTATAGTAATGATTAAGCTTTATTTGTGGGTACATTGTTTGGGTTGATTCATTGGTTTAATGGCATATCAACTCCTTATGGAGTACTGAATGCCAAAATTTGATTAATTTCTAAATGTTTCATTATAATCATAACTATATTTTCAATGCTCCAGCGCATTTTTGTATTTGTCTATAATCCTTTGTTTGTACATAGTTTTATTGTTTCAAGTATTCCGATCCAACAGCAATAATTAGCAAGCAATGATATTGTTTCAAGTAACTGATAATAATAATCTTTTGTAAACAATTATAGCTTCAAGCAAACTATTTATTTTAATAAGTCAAATGGTATCAAATATTCCGATCTAAACATATTTAAAATCAGATTTATTTTCATTGATCATATGTGGGACTCTAATAGGTACTACCAGTCCAACCCAAAGTGCACATAGGAGTATGGCAATGAAGTGGGGATTCCACACTCCCCAGAGCCTCAGAACTAGAGTCTTAGCACTAAATGCAGTTTAGTGTTATATCCAGAATACCCCTTTCTGTCAGGGTCTTACCCTTGGCAGAAGATACAACTTGTGTATTCGAAGCTCTGACAACAGGGAGGGCATATTTTTTACCTGCAGTGTAATCAGACATTGGATACAGAAACTTATGGCAGTTTTTATCCCTGATGTCAACACCTTTGGAAACTGTGATTGACGGTTGAGGTCATGAGTTGATATTCCAGTATGAGAATTAAAAATAGTATGAACTGCTGGCGGAGCTTAGAATTTGATGACTGTCTCCCTTGCAAAGGAGTAAGACCCCCACCTCAACAGGTTTTCTGGAGATGACACTAAACTGCATCTGGTAATGAGGCTCCAGTTCTAAAGTTCAATGGAGTGTGGAGTATCCCTTCATTGCCATTACTCCCGGGTCCACTCTGATCCAGAGTGGCAGTATCTTTTATGGTCTCATCTTTGCATCAAACAGATCTGTTTGCAAATTATTTGTATGAGATAGGAATACTTTATACTATATAACCATGTGCAAAAACTCTTAAGAGACCGCTTAAAAAGTAAATATAAATATATAGTATATGCAATTCTGTAACCTCAAGGCATAAAATAACCCAGACAGGTTGACATGTCATTAAAATCAATCAATCAAAACTAGTATAGGATATAGAAAGCTGGCTGTTGATTGGCTGAAAGATGTCATGTAATGGGAAAGCTGGAAGACATTAACTATGGGTTTTGGTCAGTTGGTTTCTAGACACTACAGAGAAAGAAGTTGGTCAGCAGAGGCTGGGTATTTAGCCTTCTCCCACCTTGCTGTTGTCACATGATAGCCCACGGAGACGATAGAAATAAGATTAATACTATCCTCCAGTGGCGACCCGTCAAAAAAGTGACCGTTAAGGAAGAATGTAGGTCACAGAGGGAATATCAACAGGTGTTGGTACTTAGTAACCTCAGGTCACCAGACACCAAGGGGAAGAAGAGAGAAGCCAAATGATTGGCTGGGACCCCAAAACAGAAGTGGGGACTCCTTCCCCTCAGCGGAAATAAATAATAAGAAAACAGTTTTTGTGCAGGGCTCGTGGCTGACAGACCTATGGCCATTTACTCCGGGTTGAAGACAAAAGAATATCTGAGACACGAGGGACCCCAGGTTCTTCAAGCCAGTGTAAAAAAATAGAATAAAGTCTATTAGCCCGTGAAAGAAGAAAGATTCTCCAGTGGAACCCCGTCGAAAAATAAGATAAGTAACTTTGGGGCCATTTCTCCTTTATACCCAAATTTTGTATACCACTCTCTCTCTCTCTCAATTTGAAGAAAAAAACAAAAGTCAAGAAAAGATATTTATGTTCGTGGACTGTCCATTTATTATATATTTGGCACTTTGAAAGTGTATCTCTTTGTATAGTAAAGGATTAATGTATTCTTATGTCACCACGTGGTCTAAGTTGTTCTTTACCGTGTCTTCTACGAATTTGTTACCTCATGCTTCCTTTTCAGCTTCTATTCGCCTTATGTTATCTTGCTTAGAATTGTCCTATTAATTCCTTTAAAATATCCCACGGGAAACCGGAGTTGCCGACTACTACAATATAATATTACAACTAAAACCTATAGGTCCATATTCTTCCATTATCTTGGGGAAGGAAGTGAAAGCGGCCTGGTGGGTGTGTGGATTATGTGAAATTTGGAACCCCTTGCCAGCGCTAAATTAGTCCCTCAGATAATATGCCAGTTCTTATATGCCTGAGAGAAAAACTCTGAACGAGGACTTATTCTATAGGGGATCAAGTGCCAACCTGCCCCGTCTTCACATGTGCGAAAATAAAAGTCCCGTTTTGGGATTTTAGTCAATTTGCCGTCACACTGTGGATTTGAGACCACAGGTTCAGAAGTGTTCAGAAGTATGAAAAGTTAAACAGAAAGTTCTCTTTCAAAATGACAGTTGAAAACAAACCCAATATTCAGAAAAAAGAAACACTGAATTGATTGAGGGAATTTAGAATTACAGAATATATTTGCAACTTCTTTTCTTTGGCCAAATAAAAATGACAATTAATGGCTTTCAAATTCAGTCAGAGAAGAAGAGACAACATCCCACACCCACACTGCAATATACTATATAATATCTAGTTGCCTATATATTTAGCCTCATGTAATTCTGTATTGTATAAATTCTACAGAAAGAGTTGGGTTTTTTTTCTGGGAAACCATTGATTTCATCATTATTTATGAAATTGTAGCCAAGTCCTTTTTTTCCTGTCAAGAAAGAAAATAAAGAGGACAAGATTGTAAGGTTGATAATCCCCAAGCTCAAAACCATGATGTCTAGTTCAATCACTGTAACAAGCAACATCTGAGCTTATGCATGTCAGAATGGAACAATGCATCTTTTGTGAGCTTTTAAGATAAATAACTTTGATAGCTGTTTCATCAAAATAATATTCTACTCTCTAGTTTCATTTTGCTATGTGAAATTCATTTGGTTTGCAATATTTTAATCAAATCCTCAGAGACTTGCAGTGATTCTTTTGTCGAGTGATAAATCTCCCCACTTCTTTCTCTCAGAAAAGAGAGAGAGAGAGAGAGAGAGAGAGAGAGAGAGAGAGAGAGAGAGATTATAGCCTCTGCTTTGACTGTTGCTTGGTTTTCAGCTCAAAGTGGTTGATATTAGTCTCATCTATAATTATAAACTGCTCTGTGAGGCTCACTGAACTCACCTTGAAGTAATATGAGTCATCTTAGGACATTAGGTACATTGTTGATCAGCAATTACAAATCTTGTGATCAGAATTTTTAAGTAGCTTTTGTGAATTTTAAGATTTTTAAACCTTTTTTTTTTGGCTCTAGTTTAATTCCATCAGTTTTAGAATTAGTATTCAATTTGGTACTTATGGAAAGACATTTTTCTGTACAATTTTGAGTTTGTAACTGATTCATATGGCCAAAAATAAAATAAAAAGCCCACAAATTTTCTCAAATTATGCAAAAAATAAATAACGGATTGATTGATTAATCTTATCAGAGTGTCAACCTGTCTTGCATTATTTTATGCCAAGAAGTTAGGGAATCATGTTCATCACTTGTTCATATTTAAATTTTCTGTATAGTTGTTTCTGAGGAGTTTTTTTGTGTAGTTATATGAAATCAAGTATTCTTATCTAGTGCAAATAATTTGCACACAGTTGTGTGGTTTCAAGTATTCTGATCTAATACTAAAAATGATAACACTTTAAGTAATTATTCTAATTCAATAATAGTTTGAAAATAATCAAATAGTTTTAAGTAATTAATAAAAATTCTTTGTAAACAATTGTAACTTTAAGTAACTATTCTTAATACAACTAATTTGCTGTTAAATGGAATCAAGTATTCCTATTGAAAGTGAATAATTTTTTAACAGATTTATTTGACCAAGAGATGGGACCCTAACAGGTACTCTACATTCCCCAGATTTCCAGAACTGGAGCCTCACCACCCGATGCTGTTTAGTGTCATATCTAGGAGAATCTTAACCCTCTGTAGGGAATGCAGTTGGCGTACTATAAGCCTCACTGACAAGGCGAGCAAAAAATAAACTTCTGCTATGATTGCTCACTCCTACATCAGCATAATATGTATACATAGACTAAACCAACTAAAAATTGTCTTCTTTAGTATAATGGTTAGAGTGTTTACAAAGAGTTAAAAAATGGTATGGGGGTGTCCTCCTGGTGTAATGGTTAAAGCGATGGACTGCGGAATCGTAGTATGCGAGTTCGTACTCCAGTCGCGCTATTATGTTCCCTTTCAGGCAAATACCCTTGGGAAAGGTATGAACCCCCTTATCCTCCCAGCTATGGGTTAAATAGTACCACTACTGTTCTTCTAGGAGAATGGCTTTGGCATTAAATAACCTGTAAAGGTTGATATGCCATTTAACAAAGAAACCAAACCATCAAAAAATGGTACTTAATGCTGTTGGTATTCTTTCGTAAAGCTCGGTAGCTATGAGTCTGCTCTCATTTGCATAAAGCGATGAGTTATGAGTTAAAGTGAAATTATATGGACATTGGAGCCTTCCATTATTTGCTAATGGCTAAGTTCAATCTCTGGACAGTGATTGGTTGCTGGCCTAGTGAATGGATATATTAGTGTAAATATATTTTGAAATAGGTAGGTCCATGAAGAGATTTGTATTTTTTAATTTATTTATTTTGTTCTTACATATGGGTATGTTTCCAGATTGTTGCTTTCATCAGAGAACATATATGGCACAAAGCCTTGTTAATGTGGTACTCAATGATACTTGAACTCACTCTAGTGCACAGTTTGAATGTTTTTCCATTGGTTTTGGGTTTTATATAGAGGTCTTCCTCTCTTTTTCTTAGTGTGTGTTTAATTTAGTCTGCTTTACCCCTCTTTGATATTTGATAAGTTTAGTGCATGTATATATGTATATATATATACTGACTAGCTTCAGTCATGTTACGGGCTCAGTATTGAGTTACCGTGCATTCTATTTTTTGTCTGCCAGCTGGATGCAAGCTGGGGCTACTGAGCTGGTAAGTGTTGTTATTATTGTTGTTTATTCTGCACGTTAGTGCAGTGACTTCCATGGATGCTTCCTTACTTAATACTCCGCATTATAAGGTATAGATCAAGGGTAAAGTGGAGCAATCAAGGGAAAAGTAGCTATTGAATAGGGAGTCTTTGGGTCGCCTTCGATAACAGTCAGCCAACCACTTAACTAACTAATACAAAGAGACAGGATTTCCATGCCAGAGATTGAAACATTTCAACCTTTCATAACTAAGTAAGTAAAGTTTGCGACCTTAGTTAAAGATGACTCTCACTGGACAGACGTTATAAAACCTTAAATTTTAATGAATGCAAAAATTTGTGAAAATTTTCTTTTTTCAAGGATAATTCCTAAAATGAGATCTGAGAAAATACAGTTTATCTATAAAATGACACTGATTCAACAATGGGCTGCAGTCAAGACCCCAGGATTCCTTCTTGAATAATTGCACACCAAGGCTAGAAAGCTTAGTCTTCCCTATTGTGTTACATATAGCTTTAAAGAGATCATATAGATTCATGGCTTTTCCAAGGACATTAGTATGAAATTAGTATAAATGAATTAGTATAAAATGCAAGTAACCTTATCAAAAATTTGAACTTATTTTACGAAGTCCATTTTCTACAATAGTTAACCATTATACTAAACATACCTCAGTGGAAGCATGGATGCTATTATAGTCATTAGTAGAGGAATTAAAATATTGAATATTTGTCTCTGATGTTCTCAGTAAAGTTGGCAACCTTAGTTGAGGGTGACCCAAAGGCTCTCTTTTCGATAGCTACAACACCAAGGTGTAGGGGAGGGTGCTACTCCTTTCCCTGGATTGCTCCACTTTACCTTTGATCCTTACTTTATAATGCTGAGTGCTAAGCAAGGTAACATCAAGTACCATTTTTTTAGTCTTTGGTATGACTCGACCTGGAATTGAACGCAGGTTTCCCGGGCCATCGGTGAACACTCTAACCATTTGACCAATGTTCTCAGCAGCTATGTAATATTACAGTGATTGTTTTCTTTTTAAAGATTCTTGATGAGGAATTTGAAGAAGGTTATTTTAAAACTTCCTTATGACTAAAATGGAAATGAATAATACACTCTATCAGATGAGATTATAGTCATGTGAAATGGAATCATCTTCTTGAGTTCTAATCCTTCATGAATCTGTTTATGTTTTATATTGTACTAATACCCTTGGGAAAGGTATGTATTCACCCATAGGTAAAATAGTAGGACAGACTGAGTTCTTTAGCCTTGGTTAGACAAACAGTCTTGGAGAAGGAAAATTCTGTATTTAGACCACCTGTTGTCATCCATCATCATCTTGTCGTGCCATCGGCATGGATATCCCTGACCCTTTCTCGCCACCCCTCCCTATCGTTCATCACTTCCAGCAGATCCTCAGGACTACACCCCATATCCTCACAGAGCTGCTGTATGTAGGTTCGAGATGGTCGTTCTGCTTTTGCTCAGCCATGTGAAAGGGTCCATAGTAGTACATCACTTATGAGCTCGTCCCTACTTCTCCAGCAGTGTTTTGCATGTCTGGTTCATCTAATTTGGATAGTTTTCATGATAGGTGGTAGGTAGCCGTACAGCTGCTGCTTTATGGGGTGTTACCTCCAGGACCTGTTCAATATTGCTCGCAGCATTCTTGTGTAGTTGCTGTCAAGCTTTTTCTCCAGCCGTTTAATTAGTGTCTATGTAGTGCATCCATAAAGCAGTATCAACATGATCGCGGCTTGGAAGAAACTGTGTTTCATTTTATCGGTCAGGTCTGACTTCCATATGACCGATAGCCAATTGATAGCTGTTCATGCCTTTGTTAGTCGCGTGTCGATGTCTGTCTTGGTCAATGAGACACTGCTTCCTTGGTAGGTGAACTTGTCTACTAGTTACAGAGAGCTACCGTTTAGTGTGGAAATATCATCTGTTTGATTAAAACACATATATTCCATTTTGTGTGCATTGAAATGGGGTTAGGTAAATATGTACCACACCATACCGGAAAAAGAAACTTGATGGTTATTTTTTCATGAAGTGATCTTATTTTTGGCAGGTTCATTGGTTGGTTGGTTTTATGGCAAGTTCATCCTTGTTGGATTATTTTATGCTGCGGTAAGTTTTTTTACACATACTTATATTGTTTATAGTTCCTGTCATTCTTAAGTGGTCATCTATTTAAGTAGTGAACAGGCTCATTGTTGCTTAACTCCTTTCAGTGTCACTTGAAAGTAGATCTGGTCTTATTTTTGATGGTATCTTTTTTACTAATATTTCGTGTATTGAAAGTAATCTTTGGAAATGGTTATTCTAATTCGATTTAGATCATTTGAAACAACTTGTCTGAATATTTTTGGTTTGACTAATTTCCTTGTCTTTACTCCTTATGTATTACAAATTGTTTTAGATGCAGTGCCCACCAGTTTTTCTTGGGTTTCCAATTGCATTTGGAAAGGTGTGATATTCCAAAATACAGCAGATACCTGAGGAAAACATACAGGAATATTGGTTGAAATATTGTTATGAAAAAAAAAAAGATTTGATTTAGTTTCTTTGTTTAATGGCATATAAACCTTTGTGAAAAGCAATGATGATAAGCAAATTAGTCCAAATTAACTAAAATACAATAATCTATCTCTTTGCAAATTTAAACCTTAACCTGAAATCCTCTCAGAAGAGAAGAAGCCATTCATTATTCCAATCTTCAGTGGCGAGTTGTGCAATCTGAACAATTAGAAAGGAAGGAATTAGGGAAAATTATAGCAATTTATTGCTCTTTTAAGAATAATGATTTTAAGACTGTCTATTCACTTTTTTTATCTGGTACATTTAAAAGAAGAGATGAAATAAAAGTTGAAAAGAAATAAGACTTTGGTATGAATTCAGAAAGCATATATCAGTATTACTATTATAATTTATAATCATTATAATAAAGACGACTTTATTATTTTAGCAGTAATATTGGTGTTATTATAACACACAATAGTACAATTTTTACTTTTTCTTGTTTTTAAACATTTCCTAATTGCTTATGCCTAAATTAAATAGAAAAAAAGACTGATTCTTCTCTTCACACTTTTCTTTTATGACCTGAGTAATGAAATTTTCAAATTTACCCATTTTTCAGCTGTGAGGGGTGGGGGCAGTTAAGTTCATAGGCAGCAAAGTTCAAATGAATTCATCATACCAGTGAAATCCAAGCACTTCAACACTGATGGAAGAAGTTATTGCATATAACCTTCAAAACCCTTACTCTGTAATCAGGCTAGTAATATGAATATGGATCTTGTTCTATGAGTGGTCAGCTCACATCTCATCTCAGTACAGTTCATTCTTCCTTCTCATTGTCTCTTCTCTGGTTGTCTCACCTTGTTGCCTCAGTCACTCTGATGTTTCATTTGTACTGCCATTCTTGATCTTGTTCATTGGCAAGGAATGACAATGCAACCCTTATTTTATGTGCACGTGTTACTTTATTATTTTTCAGCAATTTACATTTAATCATTACCCAGGCAGGCGAAACAAAGAATCAGTGAGAGCATGATAAAGTGTTCAATCTCTCACATTGAGAGTTTCTTACCAACTAATCTTAACTCTACAACTGTTCTGGTCACCTGACTGAAACCATCAAATCAGAGCCATGGTCTCAGATTGACCTCAAGTTCAGTGGCTGTCAATCAAACTGTTTGACTCTTGCTGTAACTGTCCATTAGTTTAACAGCTCAGGGCCTAATTTAAATGTTACACTACATATCAAACATAGATCTCAAGGATTTATTATGTAACAAAATGTGTGAACTGCAAGGGGAACGATATTAAAAAATAAACCTTTTTGGTCAAATTCCATGAGAGTATCTTGGTTAGCCTATGAACTTTTCAGCTGACTCTTATATGAATACTGAGTAGCAGAAGAAAATTTTCTACTCATTTGTAAACACTTTGGTTCATATTTATATAAATTTAATATAAAGATATGTAAATTTTGATTTATATGTTATTTTATTCATACCTTAGGTAAAAAAAAAAAAATGCAAATTAGCATATTTTTTATATAAAAAAATAGGTTGATTTTTAAATTTCATTATCCAGGACATAAAAGCAAAGTTAGATGAGAAAAATGGCCATTCTATATCTTTTTATAATATAAGCAATTGATCAGGTTTTAATGGCATATTAACCATTGTTGGTCATTTAATACCAAATCCATTTTTATACATATAAAAAGTAAAGTAAAGTTGGCGACTGTAGTTGAGGGCTACCTGAAGGCTCCCTTTTCAATAGCTACTACACCGAGGTGTAGGGGAGGACGCTACACCTTTCCCTGGATTGCTCCACTTTACCCCCAATACATACCTTATATTGCTGAGTGTTAACCAAGGAGGTATCAAGTACCTTTTTTAAAGTCTTAGGTATGACCTGGGATTGAACCCCGGTTTCCCGGCCCATTGGTGAACACTCTACCCACTTGGTCAATGAGCCGGTTTATAAACAGTTCTAATTCAAACAATTCAGTTTCACATAAGTAAACTTTTTAGTTCTATTTAACTCATAGATAGGACCCTATCAGGTGCTACCACTCCAGGCCAGAGTGGACCTAGGAGCGATGGCAATAAGAGGATACTCTGCATTTCCCAAAGCTCCAGCATTACTGGAGCCTCACCATCAGATTGTTTAGTGTCATATCCAGGATACTTCTTGGGGTAGTCTTACTACTCTGCAGAAATACAGTCGGTGTTTTCTGCTGCTCTAGCCAATTTGGTCATTTAGCAATTGAGAAATCATACACGCAAAGAACAATACTTGTTTTACATAGTGTAATCAACAATGTCATCATTACTTGAGTATAAAAGTTGTTGTTGGTGACCGTAGTTTAGGGTGACCCGAAGGTTCCCTTTTCAATAGCTACTACACTGAGGTGTATGGAAAGGCCTTACTTCTTTCCTTGGATTGCTCCACTTTACCCTTGATATGTACTTTATAATGCTGAGTGTTAAGCAAGGAGATATCAAGTACCATTTTTTGAGTCTTTGGTATGAGTCAACCTGGGATTGAATCCCGGTCTCCCAGGCTATTCGTGAACACTCTACCCAAAGGGCCAATGGACCAGTTAATGGATCAGTAATTGTATGAAAGTCAGTGTTTCTGACACTATTAAAAGATAAGAATGTTTATTTAGAAAAACTGTAGCACAATTTTGAGAATATAGAACAAGGGTTGATTAAGGCTTGAGTTAAAGGCTGGTTTTTATCATTTTACTAAGTTTACACTACTATACTGTATATCATGAACCAAACATTGTTTAATTCTCAGAAATAACTCATCCTGTCAATCGGACTTAGAATATGCTGACTCTCTTCCTTGCAGAGGGGTTAGCATCCCCTGCCAAAAAAAGGGTTGTCCTGGGTAGGGCACTAAATTGCATATGATAGCTGGGATGAGTTCTGGAAATCTGTGGTGTATAGAATACCCCTTCATTGTCATTACTCACAGGTCCACTCTGATTTGGCATGGTAGTACCTGTTAGGATCTCAGGTCTAAGATCTGTTTAAAAATTATTTATATTTGATAGGAATACTTGACGCCATATAACTGCAAATTATATGCATTAAGAATTGTTGTTTGAAGCTATAATTGGTTTGGTTTCTTTGTTTAATGGCATATCAACCTTTGCAGGTTATTTAATGCCAAAGCCATTCTCCTAGAAGAATAGTAATGGTACTATTTAACCCATAGCTGGGAGGATAAGGGGGTTCATACCTTTCCCAAGGGTATTTGCTCGAAAGTGAACGTAATAGCGCGACTGGAGTATGAACTCGCGTACTACGATTCCGCAGTCCATCGCTTTAACCATTACACCACGAGGACACCCCCCGAAGCTATAATTGTTTACAAAGGTTTATTATTGGTTATTTAATTGGTTTGGCTTGATGGCATATCAACCATTGTAGGTTTTTCAATGCCAAATCTGGTTTATTCATATACATTAGATACATATGATTTGTAAACATAAGTCAACAGGGATGTGTCCTTGTGGTCTAATGGTTAAAGTGCTGAACTGCAAAATCATAGTACATGGGTTCAAACTCCACTCACACTATTATGTTCACTTTTGGACAAATACCCTTGGGAAAGGTATGAACCCCCTTATCCTCTCATCTATGGGTTAAATAGTACCACTTCTATCCTTCTAAAAAATAAGGGATGGATTTGGCATTAAATAACTTGAGAAGGTTAATATGCCATTAAATAACAAACAAACAAACAAACAAACGTTAGTCAATAAAATTAAATAGTTTCAAATATCACTATTCAATTAAACATCAGTCATTTGTCAACACATAGTTAAATGATCAAACAGTTATATTAAAAAAAATTCAATTTAGCATAAGTCATTTGTTTGCCCTCAGTTTAATGCCAAACAGTTCTATTTGAACCATAGACAGGACCCTTTCAGGTGCCACTGCTCCAAGCCTGAGTAGACCTAGAAGCGATAGCAGTGAAGGGGCACTCCCCATTCCCCAAAGCTCCAGCATTACTGGAGTCTCACATCAAATTGTTTAATGTTATATTCAGGACAATTTTGCAGGGAGTGTTATCTTCTGCATAGATGCAGTCAGTGTATTCTACAGCCCTAGCTGACTGGGCTTTTAGTTACTTGAAACTATATAACTGTATACAAACAAATGACTATTATGAAATAGAAATAATTATCTGAAACCATATAATTGTTAGCATTAGATAGGAATATTTGAAACTCTGCAAATTATTTGTATTTGATAGGAATACTTGTTATGATTTAACTGTGTACAAAAAATTCTTAATGAACATTTATACAAAAAATGTAAAAAAAAAGGTACAATGTCTGTGATTCCCTAACCTCTTGGCATAAAATAACCGGTGATGAATTGACCAACCAATCAATCAATCAGTTTAAAATTACTCTTTCATTTCAAATATTATTGTCATCTCTATATTGTACGATAAAAAAGGAGAATAGTAGATATATTCTTGGTTGGTTTCTACCTGTCGATATACCAGATCATAAATAATACATTTAGACATACATCTATGGTGATTCTATAACTGAGGTGTTTTATTTGTACAGATCTTCAGTTGCAAAGTATTCGCAATCATGATAAATCCTGACAGAAAACTTTACACCAGGATTCACTTGAGCCAATTATCTTCACCAGTAATCATCAAAATGACGCAAATTGAATTTTGTTAATAAGATGGAGAATTTATTTTTAAATCCTTTTAGTCCAAGATAATTGGTAGTTGAGTGTCTCTTCAACCAATAGTTGATGCAGCAAACTGTGAAGAACTCGTAACTTGGTGAAATGGTGGTTCAGTAAAGAATACTGAAAAAGAACAAAAGAAAAACAAAAAACATGACTCTTTATCTTGTACTGCTGCTGATAGATTCTGATATTTATGCTTGCATGCTGGTACACACCAATTAATTTTCAACTGAGCCAAATACACAATTATCTGCAAAAGTTATCTCTTGTAACCAATATATTCAATTGCTATGAATATCAAGTATCAATAAGGAGAGGTAATTAGCGTTCGGGATGTGCTGCTTCATGTGTTAAACCAATTGATTTGGGGTGTTGGGATCCTTACAGTGACTAATCATTGAATTTATGATTATTGTCTCATAAAAAACTTATTTGTTATAATACTCTCTATTTATTGATACACCCCGCCCACACACACACATATATATATATATATATATATATACACTAGATGGATATCTGTCTCTACTTGGATAGTAACTTCTTTTCCAGCTTTTGTTCCAAAAAAAGAAATGATATAGAATGATTACAAATGGCAGTTGTTGCAATAAAAGATTAATCTAAATAACAGAAAATTACAAATATCTTTATTATCCTCTAATCTGAAAAAAAGTCATTTTGAAAAGAAGTATTATTTAGAATTTATGTGAGTAACTCTTAAGAGATTTATTGGTTTAAACATGTTTATATTTTGTCCTCATTGATATTTCTATTCAGATTATAATGCAATATAATTATTTTACTCTAGTTTGAAAAACTATTTATAAACCTAATTATTAATGTTTAACTAAATGGGAAAAATAATTTTAGTTGGGCAAGCAATAGGTCATTGTTGTTTTTTGAATTTTGGAGATTTAAATCAAGTATAATTAATTTCATCTTGCAGCAACATATCTTCCTATTGACTGTTGTTTATTATGACAGACCTTTTCTACATGAGAGCCCCCACCTTTCCTCGTGAGGAACTTGTTAATTTTAAAAAAATGTTAAACCTTTCTCTAATTAGATAGTTTTTCATTAAACCTATGACAGACTCTTTCTAATTGGTAGTTATCCTTTTATATACTGTTGTTTTAGTCATGATGGGAAGGGTAATCTAGTTTGAGGTGCATTCTGGGAAGAGGATTCTAATGATATGTTAATGTATTCACTCTTTTATCTTAAATTTATTATTTTCTGATATTTCTGTTAATTAATTCATCATTATTATTTTCTCTTTAAGTGTTTTTTCCCACCAGTTTTAACTGGTGGTCTTTCACTGGAGACTGAGTGACAGCAACTTTCTTCAGGTCACCTGGACTCTTCTGAGTATGCTGGCTGGTCTCAACAAGGCTGTAGTCTATGTGGTCTCTTATTTCCAATTCCTTCAGTCTCTTTCTCAAGCCCTTGAGGACTGTTCCAAGTATACCAATTACAATTGGTATCACTGTAACCCTCATGTTCCACAGTTACTTTAGCTCTCCAGCAAGATCCAAGTATTTTTCTATCTTTTCACTTTCTTTAATTTTTAATCTGTAGTCCCACTGTAACAGCAAAATCCCTTAGGTGTGTTCTTTTTTTCTTATTTATTGGCCCAAGTTTTGGCTTTCTGGCCAGGATTCGGGGATTCATTTGTATTTTAGAGTCCCAGAAAATTTTATGAGTCTCATTTCTAAAAGAGATTCTTGTTTGTTCATAAACTATTTTGTAGGATGGTAAAATTTTAATCATTTGCACAATTCTCAATGAATCACCTTTTCCACCCAGTCATACCAAGTCTTGTATTTCCTTTGAACTAGTTTGCTGCATTCATTTATTGTGTGATTAACTATCTCATCTACAGTTGATATTCTGTTGCTTATTAACAAGTTTCACTTGTAAGTTATTACTCCTTTTGGCATTATTTTGTTCTACACTTAAAAGAAATTCTGTTTAAGTCTTTTGATTTTCCCTTCTTAGCCATGTTTGCATTATTTTTGCTCATGTGAGAGTTCTTCACACCAGCATTAGCTGATGGTTTTCTACTGGAGTCCAAGTGACGGCAAGTCTCCTCAAGTCTCTAGGACTCTTCTTAGTATTCTGGCTGATCTCAATAATGCTATAGTTTGGATGGTCTTCAATTCAAGTCCTCCAGAGTACCACTCCTTTGGTGACTGTACTGAGCCCATTAATTATAATTGGAATCATTATCATTTTCATGTTCTATAGGTTTTTTAGTTCTCTAGCAAGGTCTAGGTTCATATCTCTCTTTTTGCTTTCCTTCAGTCTTTCATTAGCTGGTGATCTTTCATTGGGGACTGAGTAACAGCAAGTCTCTTCAGGTCACCAGGACTCTACTAAGTATCGTGGCGGATCTTAACAATGCTGTGGTCTGTATGGTTTTGATCCTTCTTCTGATCTTCAATTCCTCATCTCTATGCCTTTGGGAACTGCTCCAAGTGGACCAACTACTGTATCATAATGGTACCAAATAGACATTAGTACTACCATATCTATGCATTGCCATTTTTACAACCATGAGTGAATGTGTTAATGGCTATATCACTATGTGTTAAGTAGTAATTGGACCCTGTTGTAACCTTGCAGTGGGAAAAGTTGAAAAATACACAAATCTCTGTCTTTGTTCACTAACAACAAAGTTTTTCTCTATTACACTTTTTAAGTAGTCACCAGGAGAAAGAAACAGTATGTGAAAACCAAGTCACCTGTGTTAGCTATGTCAAAATTCTGTACTTGAGTGTAGTTCACATGTTAAATTACGTGGGAAAGTGAATAGCCTTGAGCATCAGGAAGGGAAGATTGTATGTGCATCAGGGGGTTCCATAAAGTGCTGATGGTCTCATCCATTCCCGGTGTGGTGATTGGCTGTGAGCTCAGGAGTGGCTTTGCTAGTGTGCATATATGCTGGCCCATTTATTGGTATTTTTGTCTCTTAGCTGACACCAGCCGGGCCACCGAACGGGGAAGTATTGTTTATTATTTTCTCCTGTGCGTTAGGGCAGTAGCTTCTTCAAGCTAGACCAAAAGAACTATATTTCATGAGGAGAAAGAGAGCAGCCATAGACCTTGAATTTTCTTTCTGTATCTTCTTGTAGTTCTAAACTGCTTGTTCGCTGGTTTTGTCTACATAGGTTTGTACCGAAATGGAGACCACAACTTTTGACTATCTTCACATTGTCCGAGCTAGTGTTCACTCATGTCTTTACATCCATTGCTAACTCACTTTCAAATTTGGATCATCCCCTTACTTCCACCTGCTGTCAGAGGGAGGACCATATCTGTTTCCAGTGGTTCCACACCAGTGCAGAAGATTTGGGACCTTTGGTTATTTTTTAAACATTTTTAATTACCATAGTCATTCACTTGAGATTGGCAGACTTACAACTAGTACTTTAGCCTGAGTTACTCAGAAGTCAGCCAGGCATACTGTAGACTCTGTGTCTGCTTTTACTTCTTATCATTTTTTCTTCTCTCTCTTCGTTCCACAAAATTAGCCTCTCCCTCTCTTTATAACTTGGACATACCATATCATATTACTATACAACTGGTATCAACATCACACTCATTGTGACTCTATTGATGGTAGTATACAGACTAGCTCTATACAGGTGGGTGTGAGTGCTTGTGTGTGTGTGTGTGTGTGTATGTGCGTATGGGTGTATACATATGTATGGTTATGGGCTGACCATGAGTATGCATATGTGAATGTGTATGCATGGAGGCTGAGACATATTCGTGTGGGAACTAATTCTTCCCAGCTAGAAAAAATAAATAAAAATTGTTCAGTGACTTAAAAACACCTTTATGCATCTCTTGGAGATTTGTTGGCTGAGTTGTTTTTATATTCAAAAGCTGGGTGGCCGAAAATCCAGAAATTGGAATCTTCCCCCAATGGACATATAATGAGAATGATGAAGCTGCTAGGGTCAATTAGAAGTGACATGCCAGCGAGATGGATAAATCAGGAGGAAGAGATTAGTTCGCTATAGAGATACCGAGAGAGACAAAGAAGAAAAGGCTAGCGATACAGAGAGCCAAAAATCTAGAAGTTCTTCCTTTTTAGTTAAGGGAGCTACATAGCAAAAATCAGTGAAGATGCTACAAACCATTGAATTGTGTCACACAAACTTCTTCCTCTAAAACTTTATTCAACTTTTTGTTTTCGTCTTACTCTTTCCTGGTGGGACCATCTGGGACTCATGCATCTTGACTCAACTTGCTGAGAGCCAGCAAAAACAATATGAGGTGTGATTTTCATTTTGCAAGTGCATGGCTCTGGTTTGATGTTCCCACATCATGTTTCCCAGCTTTTTCAGCTATCAGACAAGATCAAAGTATTTGTTTATCCTTTCATTTTCTTTTACTTTCATTCTATAGGCAAACAGAACCGCAAAATCCACTAAATGAAAAATTATTAATTTTTTGTAAACTAACACTAGGTGTGGTCTTTTGGCTAAAATTAGGAGATTCATTTGTATCTCAGAATCTCAGAGAATTTTATGAGTCTCATTTCTTGTATGGATTCTGGATTGTGCATTTGATAATATAATGAAATTTTAATCTCTTGCATGGTTACCAGTGGATCACTTTTCCACTCTGTCATGCTTAACCTTGTACTCTTTTTGTGTTAGTTTTAACTTATTATGTTATTAACTGTTTCATCTCTGTCTCCACATAACCTATACTTGCTGTTTTATTGTGTATTATCAATTTTCACACTGATTTAATTGCTCCCTAAGGCATTATTTAATACGACTATCAAAAGATTTTCAATTTCCCTCTTGGGATTTCTCTTTCTTAGCTATTTCCAGGTCTTCTCCTGTCTTCTCTCCAGTTTGTAGCTTGAAGTATCCATACAGCTGTTTTCTTCCTATTTCTGTTTTCTAGTTTTTGTTGTTTTTATGTGTGTCCTTGTATTGCTATTGTTATCATATCTACCAACCCCTCTGCTCGGGCAGGATATGACACAAGGTCAATTTTTTAAGTGGAGTTTAACAGGTTTGAATTCAGAGTTTTTCCTTCTCCTAAACTAGTTGTCTCAACAAGGCTGATGAACCTAGTCTGCCCTACTATTTACCCATAGCTGGAGGAAGAATAATTGGATTCATACCTTTCCCAAGGGTATCAGTGGTATGTGAAATGCAATCAGTCTCATCCTGGATTTGAACTCATGTCGCCATGTCCATTTCCTGCAACGATAACCATTAGACCACGGGCACCTCCACAAGGTATTGCTATTGTTATTGCTATTGTTATTACTATCCAATGTAATTAGTCTTTGCTTGTCTTTTTCATTATATTCTATTGATGCATCAACAAACACACACACACACACACACACACAGATGAACAAAAGTGATAAGATGAATAAGAATATTTCTTTATAGTTATTTAATGGTCCGAGTGTTCGCCAATGGTCCGGGAAACTGAGGTTCAATCTCAGGTCAAGTCATACCGAAAACTCAAACCTAAAATGAATGCTTACTCACCTCTTTGTGGTAGTCACATTACTACCAGTTTCATGTACTTTAAAAAAACATAATCATCTGATGAGTGTTCACCAATGGTCTGGGAGACTGA
>OY757907.1:106247929-106287929 GCA_963585895.1 Sepioteuthis lessoniana
ACAGAGAACTTGTACTGGATGTCCTCAAGCACAACTTTTCTGATGATATATTTAGAAATCTTGAGGTCCTTTGCAATGACTCTAATTGACTTGCTGGTGTTTTATCAATTATTACTTGGACTTTTCTTACAAAGTTATGTGTTCTGATGGTGTTAGGACCCTGTGTTTGCATTTTGCCTTTTGCAGCTGATCTTAGATTCTCATCAACAATTTCCAGCTTTTTTTAAAACTTTGACGATGAATGATCAAACAAATTTAATGAAATGGGATATCTTTGTATCATTGTGTTGTACTTTGAAACAATGTTGTACTTTGAGACAATGATTACAACATGCCTTTTCATTAGTTGAGTTAAACCTGGTCTGACATTATGGATTTGAAAAATAAAGTAGATTTGAAAGGTAAAGTAAAAACAATAAGTTAGGAAAAAGAGATCTTAAAAGACAAATTCTCAAAAAACTAACACTCTCAATATATATATATATATGCAAAGCTCTTCTAATAAAGTTGAGGACTCCAGTATCCAGTAATGTAAAATGTAAACAAACAAAAGCTAATTTATATGCATTATAATTCCTGAGCTGATGTTGGTCACCTGATGGCTGGGCAGTATGATCCTAAGTCTAATGTAAAGTTGAGCGGGTTTTGATCCCAGCTTGAATAGTCCTGCATTTTAATCATGTATTTTATATGCTTTAAAAATAGTTTATAAGACAGACATGAAGATATTTACATGGCTTAGCTTAGCCTGGCATTAGTTCAAATGGAGTAAAAAACAGTAGAGAAGAAGATGGTATTATACCATTCTTGGAAGAAAGGCCTGAAATCTTTGCTTATAAGTTGATCACAGAAATTGACTGTCGGCACCAGAGGAATATCTAACCCTGTTAACACTAAACTGCATCAGGTCATGAGACTCCAGTTTTAGTGTACCTCATCTTTGCTATTACTCCCAGGTTTACTCTAATCTGAAGTGATAGTGACTGTCATCTATGAGTAAAATCAACCCAGTTGACTGGGGGTGGGGTGCTGTAGAATACTCTGACTGCATCTCTGCAGAGGGGTAAGATTCCCTCAATAAGGGGCCTAGTTAGCTGGGGCTGCAGAACATACCCACAGCATCTCTGCAAAGACATAAGAACCCCCCAGTGAGCGTCCTGGATATGACACTAATAAATCTGATGGTGAGGCTCCATTAATGCTGGAGGTTTTTGGTGATGTGGAGTATGCCATTACTCCCAGGTCTACTCTGGCTCAGAGCAGTAGTACCTGATAGGGTCCTATCTATGGGTCAAATAGAACTGTTTGACATTTACACTGTGTGCAAACAAACGATTTGTGTTAAATAGAATTGTTTGAAAAGAACTGTTTGATCATTTAACTGTGTGTAAACAAATAACAGATGTTTCATTGAATTGTTAGTGTTAAATAGCAAAACTTGAAAACATTTAACCGTGTGCAAACAAAGGATAAATAGTAAATAGAATTATTTGAATTAGATAGAAATAAGTGAAACCATTTAACTGTGTGCAAAAAAAAAAAATGAGCTCAGGCTCATTTAAAAATGTTATCTACAAAATGTTCTGACAAGTCATATATTTAATATATATGTCTTAAGAGGATTTGGCATTAAATAACCTTCAAAGGTTGATATGCCATAAAACCAAACCAAACCAAACCAAACCATGAGTTAAATAAATCTGTTTGAAAATCATTTGTACTAAAATTCTTTGCATCAAATTTTGGCATTAAGTGGTTCATAAGGAGTTGATATGCCATTAAACAAGTAAACCAAACCAAACCAGAAGAATATACGCCATGGAATCATACACACATACAAAAATTAGATCATTATATATCTATATCTATGTGTGTGTGTGTGGGGGGGTTAAGATATAAGTATATATAATGGATCTTGTAGTTAACATTGATATTATAATTGTCATAATAACTACAAACAAACAGAGACTTGAGAAATCAGTTTGTATTACTTCTTCTATCATCTTAATCAAGCCAATTAAAACGCTAATCACATCTGTGATTCCGTTGCCAAAACTCCAAAGACAAAACTCTTTGAGCTTCAAAAGAACAGCTATTAAGTAAATTCTTGTGATTACTTGGCTCTGAGAAATTGAAAGAAATATGGACACCACTGATTGTCCTTGGAGAGAAGAGCAAACAAGTGAGAAAAGAGAAATGAATTAATAAATAGGAAGAGACATACAAATATAAAGAATGAAAGGCAGATAGAAATTACCTGATATGACTGGGAAAAAATTGTATCCAATGCTGATTGTCTGTGGAAGGAACAAGCAAAGAATTAAAAGAAAAGGGAAGGAGGAAGGTTGTTTGAAAATGGGAAGCAGAAAGAGAGAGAGGGGGGAGGGAGAGGGAGGGAGGGAGGGAGAGAGAGAGAGAGAGAGAGGTAGTTTGAAAACTGGAAGCAGAGACAGAAAAATTTAACTGAGAGAGTGAGAGAGAGAGAGGTTGTGTAGTAATGAAAAGGGAGGCAGAAAAGAGTTGAACTAAAATAGCAGGTGAGAGTTTGATGGAAACTTAGACTTGTGAAAAACAAAGAAAAAAAGATGGTATTGAGAGAGAGAGAGAGAGAGAGAGAGAGAGAGAGAGAGAGAGAATCTATTCTAATAAGGAAAGAGGGAAAAAGAGTGAGAGGAACTTCAAAATCAGAAGAGATGTAGTTTGAAAACTGGAAGCAGAGACAGAAAAATTTAACTGAGTGAAGCAGAGAGAGGTTGTGTAGTAATGAAAAGAGAGGCAGAAAAGTGTTGAACTAAAATAGCAGGTGAGAGTTTGATGGAAACTTAGACTCGTGAAAAACAAAGAAAAAAGATGGTATTGAGAGAGAGAGAGAGTGAGAGAGAGAGAGAGAGAGAGAGAGAGAGAGAGAGAGAGAGAGAGAGAGAGATTCTCTAGAAATAAATGGGAGAGAAGTGGCGAAAGAGACCCCATTTGAAGAGAGGAGAAGCCTGTTTTGGAAATAAAGAAAAAGAATAATTGATATCAAGTGAAAGGCTTGAAAAGAAAACTTGAATGTTATAAAAAGGATCAAGGGTGAAATTATTTTGCTCTCATTTTACGTGGAAAGGAGAAAAGAGAGTAAAAGAGAGACAGCAAACTGATTCAAAGATATAGAGAGTGGGTGAGAGAAATTCTTACTGTAAGAAAGAAAATATTTGTGGTATTGAGGAGAGAAAAAAGAATATAAAAAATAAATGTCAAAAGGAGAATTTCTTTTTAATCAGAAGAGAGAGAGAGAGAGAGAGAGAGAGAGAGAGAGAGAGAGAGAGAGTGGGGAGATAAAAAATGAAACAAAGAATAAGAAAGAAACTGAGAAACAATAAAATTTTAAAAGTGAGTTAAAAAAAATTGTGTAAAAAAAATCTAAAGAGAAAGAGAGAGAAACTCAAAAGAGAATGATAGGTTGAGAGAGACAAAAAGTGAAGGAAAGAAGAGAAACCAAAAGAAGAACATACAGAGAGAGAGAGAGAGAGAGAGAGAGAGAGAGAGAGAGAGAGAGAGAGAGAGAGAGACTTGTAGCACTTCTTTTGATTTCCTTTCATCAAGATCAGAGACATGAATGCTGCTTCAAAATAAAATGAAAGGAGGTTACAATTTCACAGCCAACTTTTTATACTTTTTTATTTTATCTGCAAAAACAAATCTAAAATCAGATTGTCTTTTTCCAACATGTTTTTTTTTTGTTTTTTTTTAGTTTATTTTTAATGGAAAGCATTTCAAACAGTCGTTAGTTTTCCATGGAGTTTTATAATCCTTGTATTTCTTTTATTCTTTGGCAAAGGGCTTTTCCAAACTTAGTCTCTTTTTCAATGGTCAATATATCTATATATGCAAGTATTCATGCATACTCGCATATTCATAAGAAATATATATATATATATATATATATATACATATGGTGGCATCAGTTTATATAAATATATATATATATATATATATGCACACACATTCACACACACATGAGGTTCATTTAATAAATAAGGTTTGGTTTGGTTTTTTTATTTAATGCCAAAGCTATTCTTGTTAAAGAACAGCTGTGATGCTATTTAACCCATAGCTGGGAAGATAAGGGGGTTTATACCTTTCCCAAAGGTATTTGTCCAAAAGTGAATGTAATAGCACAACTGGAGTTCGAACTGGCTTGCTACGTTTCTGCAGTCCTGCATTGTAATCATTACACGAGGACACCCCCTTATAAGTTGGCGACCGTAGTTGAGGCGGACCAAAAGGCTCCCTTTTCAATAGTTACTATACTGAGGTGTAGGGAAGGGCGCTACTCCATCCCCTGGATTACTCCACTTTACTTATATTGTTAAGCAAGGAAGTATCAAGTACCATTTTTTAAAAGTCTTCGGTATTGCGCAACCTGGGATTGAACCCAGGTCTCCAGGACCATTGATGAGTAATCCAAACAGTGTGTTCTAAAATTGAACAGATGTCTGCCATACAATATTTGATGGCTGAGAAGTACAAGCCAGGTGAAATTTATAGAAGAATGTACAATGTAGATGAAGAAGCTAAAGATGGATTGCCCGGTCAGCTGGGGCTATGCTGACTGCTTCACTTTGGAGGGGTGAGACCCCACCCCCAACGAGTGTCCTCAATATAACACTAAACAACCTGATGCTGAAGCTTTGGGGATTGCTGAGTACCCTTTTACTGCTATTGCTCCCAGGTCCACACTGGTAGCACCTGATAGGGTCCTATCTATGGGTCAAATAGAACTAAACTGTGTTGTTATGCTGGACTGAATTACTTGAAATAGAACTGTTTTGACATTTAAACTGCATACTTATGCTACACTGAATTGATTGAAGTGGAACTGTTTTTGAAAGCTAAACTAAGTAGTTTGAAATAGAACTATTTTGACATTTAACTTTGGGGAAACTAAAACTATACTTATACTAAACTGAATTGTTTTAATCAGAATTGTTTGACTACTGAATAGCTTGAAATAGAAATATTTTTGACAATTAAATGGTGTACAAATGCTAAACTGAATTGTTTGAAAGAGAAATCTTTATTTGAATAAAAATCAATTTGGCATAAAATAACCAACAAAGGTTGATATGCCATAAAACCCAAAAAACCAACCAACCAAACAAACCTAAATATGGATTTGCCATTGCAAGCATGAGTCAAAAAACAGTCCCTGGAGTGGAAACACAATGACTCTCCATTAAAGAAAAAGTTTTGGGAGCAGCAATCATTAAAAAAATTCCTGCTGACAGTCTTCAAGGACAGAAAAGGACCCCTCTCTTCTAATTTCCTTGAAAAAACTTCCAACTGTAAACAATACTTCTTATTTCTTAGGCAAACTTCACCTTATTCATGGAATGACTATCATATATACATCTGGAGGCAAGAATATATATATATATATATATATATGTCTGTGTTAATATGTATGTGTGTGTGTTTTCCTATATGAATGGATGCAAAGACACAGAAACACACACACACACACATATACATTTGCAAATATGTTTTTACAGTTATATATATATATATATATATAAGTTGACCAACTGTACTTGAGGGTAACTCAAAATCTTCCTTTTCAACAATAGCTACTACACCAAGGTGAAAGGGATGTTACCACACCTTACCCTGGATTGCTTCTCTTACCCTTGATCTGTACTGTATAATCCTGAGTGTTAAGCAAGGAGGTATCAAGTACCATTTTTGGTGTCTTTCGTATGACTTGACCTGGGATTGAACCCCAGTTATATATATATATAAATATATATGGAGACACACACTCATGCACACACACACTCATGCACACACACACCCTCACATACATAAATATGATGATCTATTACACAGAAATATTATTTTACCAAATGATTCAGTCAAAAATATCATAGAAAGAATTTAACTAATCTTGGAATCAAAACAGTTAGGAAGTCTTAAAAAACAATTTAGAATATAATCAATCATAAGAATAACAATGTCCGCATCAAATCTTATTCTGGTGCTTACTCTATCCATTGCTTAGGATGTTGGTGTAACTTCACGATCAAACAAAAAATGAATTTACAAAACAGACAAACATTGACAATGAAAAGAATGCATTTGTCAAACATGATTTAGAAACTAATTCTAATTCTAATTTTAAAGATTCCTTAATATTAGTTAATAGAGAAAAAATTGATAACAAGGTAATCCAAGCAAAAGGAGAGATTTACTGAGAAACAAAGTCAACATTATAGCATTTCAGTTCTAATGAACCATCATCAGGACCATGGGAGATGATATTAGTGATGTTAAATCAATGATGGAAGTTTAAAAATTTATTCAAAATCCTAGGGAAATACATTAGAGCCAAAATGCTATAGTGTCGACTTTGTTTCTCAGTTAATCTCTCCTTCAGCTTGGATTGCCTTGTGATCAATTTTTTCTATGTATTGTCAGATTTTACTCCATTATTTACTCCCAATATTAGTTAAAATACATTATAAAGAACAGAAAGATTGTTGAGTCTAGCATTATTCATAATTATGATATTCAACAAAGATCCATTTTTTCAACTTATTTTCTTATTCAGTCAAATTAGTGCAAAATGTTACAAGATCCCTAATTTAAATTAGATTTCAAGAATTATTTTTTATCCATTCTCATTGTTCATGTTTTTCAATAACACTTTTAACCGGACATTGGCCAAATGGTTAGAGTGTTCGCCAATGGCCCGGGAGGCCTGGGTTCAATCCCAGGTCAACTCATACCAAAGACTCAAAAAATGGTACTTGATGCTATCTTGCTTAACACTCAGCATTGTAAAGGTATGGATTAAGGGTAAAGTGGAGCAATCCAGGGAAAGGAGTAGTGGCCTCCCCTACATCTTGGTGTAGTAGCTATTGAAAAGGGAGCCTTCAGATCACCCTCAACTATGGTTGCCAACTTTACTTTACTTTAATCATAATTCTTCCTAAATTACAAACACCTGGATAATAAAGATTAAAGAAAATTTAAAAAATTAAACTTTGATCTTATTTTTTTAGCATATAGACTTACATATTCATGAATAAATGTGTATACTTTGATTGAAAATAAAATAACAATACCCTAAATTTTTCTCAATTTCCTCACAACCTAATGTACAGATAATACTGCTGGATTACAGTACATGATCCCCTATACTATTCAATATGTGCACAGGTTCCAAAATAAAGGGTGTATTAACAGTGTTCAGACTCCATTTTAATATAGTTGTCCTTCTTAAGTGTTAATACTGTATGATTGTGAAAATGATGAATATCATCATGAAATACAGTATTCCAAACTGAAGACTTTAAAAATTGTATCAGAATATCTCATTCCTATAGTATCTGGACCCAGATCAAAGTTGGCATCATGTTTCAGAATGTTGAAATTTTGTTTTCCATCATTGCTTATTTTCATATATATATACATAAATTGTGATCAAAAGGTATTAAGATTAGAACTTGACATTTTTTAAATTTTAAAATTTACGCAACAACATCAATGCAGATGAAAGACTTGATGATATCAAGACAAGTCAGAACAAATTTTTAAAAAAGTTCCTGAAACCATTCTTAATAATTTTTGAAGAGAGGGTTTGGGTAAAATAGAATTGTGCTACACATTCAACTTGCTTTGTCTAAATTTCTGAGGCCAAAAAAAAAAAACCCTGATGTAAACATTAGGTTTATAAGTCCCAAAAATTCACTCTAAATTGTCCGGCAAGGAGACATGGTGCAGTAGTGTTGTGGCCCCAGAAAGGGTCACTAATGAAAACACAAACACGGATATTAGATAACAGATTATATTACACAAGAAAGATAGAATTACATAGAAAAGGTAAGAAGTCTTGTAATGTTCGGATAACACCGATATTGATCTGGCAATGAAATCTCAGTACTAATAACGGTGACAAGAGTCCATTATAGTGAGATGGGTAAGGTTCCCACAACAAGTATATAAGGCGTTTGGTCAGAAGGTACTTCTGAGTGAAATCATCCAAAGGTTCAATCCCAACAACAGGTAAGACTAACAAGGAATACTTATTATAACTTTGTACCCAGTCATGTTTAACAGAATTGGTATAGTCAATCACCGTGGTTCAAATGAAGGGTTCAGTTTGAGATTCTGTGTGGACTCCAGGGTTCAACTTGAAATACCTAAAGAAGGCTGAAGGACATATAGGCCAAAATGTTGTGAGTATAACAATAAAGATGAGGTCAATAGTCTGAATATTCTAAGTTATAATAATTATTCAACTTTCTCTTGCTTAATAAACTTAAAATTTCACCTTAAGAGTAATATTATTGGCTGTGGCTGCAGAATACACTAACTACATCTCTGCAGAAGGGTAAGACTTCCCCAATGTGTGTCCTGTTTATGACCCTAAACAATCTGATGGTGACAGTAATGCTGGAATTTTGGGGAATGTGGATTACCCCTTCATTGCCATCAGTCTGGCCTGGAGTGGTAGAACCTGATAGGGTCCTATCTATGGGTCAAATTGAGCTAATCTGTGTATTGAATTCAGCTAGACTGAATTGTTTGAAATAGAACTGTGTATATGTATAAAAATCGATTTGGCATTAAATAGCCTATGATGGTTGATATGCCATAAAACCAAACCAAACAAACAAACATCAAGAGTAATATTAGAGAACATAAAAAATATAGACCATATTAAAAGAGAAGTTTGAGAGTTGCTCTGACTAATTGAAATAAAGGTACCTGAATGCCAAAGAGACAATTTTGAAGAAAATCAATGTTTCAGTGATTGTTCTTGTCATGGTAAACACAGCTTCAGTCTTGATAAATTCTGAGCTACCATCACAGACTTATATATTCATGTATATGTATGAGGGTCATTCAATAAATAAGGTGAATTTTGCCTAAGGATTTGGCAATAAGTAGCATTGTTTGCAGATGGACCTTTTTCAAGGAAATCAGCAGTGCCTCAGAACACTGTCAGCATGACCTCCTTTGCTGACCAGTGCACCTGGAACTTTTTATTCAACAGAGAGTCATTATGTTTTCATTCTATGGACTGTCTTCATGAATAAAGCTCGTTGTAGCAAATCAATGTTTAGTTCATTTGTAAAAATTTTTTTACTAAAACATGCTTCCTCGTATACATCATGATTACTTGTTTGGGTTTTATGGCATATCAACCTTTGTAGGTCATTTAAAGCCAAATCTATTTTTATGCAAATAGTTTTATTCTAAACAATTCAGGTTAGCATGAGTACACAGTTTAATTGTCAAAAGCATTTCTATTTCAAGCTATTCAGTTTATTCAAACAGTTCTAATTTAGCTAATTCAGTTTAGTATAAGTATAGATTTTGTTTACACACTGTTAAATGCCAAAACAGTTCTATATTAAACAATTCAGTTTAGTGTAAGTACAGTTTTAATGTCAAAAACAGTTCCATTTCAAACAATTAAGTTTAGCATGAGCAAGCAGTTTAAACATAAGTACACAGTTTAATTGTCAAAAACATTTCTATTTCAAGTTATTCAGTTTTGTCAAACTGTTCTATTTCAAAAAATTCAGTTTAGCATAAGTATGCAGTTAGTTCTATTTAAGTCATAGATAGGGCCCTATCAGGTGCTACCATTCCGGGGCAGAGTGGACCTGGGAGCAATGGCAATGAAGGAGTACTCCACATTCCCCAAAGCTCCAGCATCACTGGAAGCTTACTATCAAATAGTTTAGTGTCATATCCAGGATACTTGTGGAGTGGGGGGGGCTTACCCCTCTGCAAAGAAGCAGTCGGTGTATTCTACAGCCCCAGCTAATTGGGCAATATACATCATGAGTTCATGTGGTTTGCACTTCTCAGATGAATGTTGGAACATTCTTTTTGAGTTGCAGACATTTTGAATAGCCTCAAAACAAATATTTTTGTGAGATTAATATGATTTTTGCTCAAACCTATTCCAAACAATGCAGAGTTTATATTCATGGAAAATGATTCAGGAAAGAAAAGAAGATTTTATTTCTTAAAAAAATTCTTATTTATTGAATGACCCATATATATATATATATATATATATATATATATATATATATATATATATATATTATATATATATATATATATATATTAAGTAAAGTTGGCAACCATAGTCAAGAGTGACCAGAAGGCTTCCTTTTCAATAGCTACTACACCAAGGTTTAGAGGAGGGTGCTACTCCTTTCCCTGGATAGCTCCACTTTACCCTTGATACGTACCTTAAATTGCTGAGTGTTAAGCAAGGAGGTATCAAGTACTATTTTTAAAGTCTTTGGTATGATGCGACCTGGGATTGAACTCAAGTCTCTCAGAGCATTTACAAACACTCTACCCACTAGACCAATGAGCTGGTTATTACCTATAAATGTGTAAAATTTTTAATAAGAATTATTTTCTTTCAGACCAGAGATAACAAAATTTTATTATTTCTCATAGAAACTCTCAAACAAAATATATGAATATATCGCAATCAAAATATAAGTACACATTCATGTAATTTTTTTCTGGTAACAGAGGTGTCATAATTTTATTATTGATTATAGAGTTTAAATGCAGTAAAATTTGGTTATAAATAATACCTAATAATATCCATTTTGATTGTATAATGTTCCACAAGAAATAATTGAATACTGAAAAACTTTAGGTTAGAAAGAAATTAAATTAACTTAAAAAAAATGTAAAGTAGTGTAAATATTTATAGACAATACTATATATATATATATATATATATATATATATATATATATATATATATTTTCAAAACCAAAACTTTTAATGTTTTCAAAAAATAAAATCATACTCTGAATACTTTGGGTTTGTACATTTTTATTCGTACATTTTCACCTATCTATTTACATATTTATCGAGACAGACAACCTGTTTGTCTATCTGTGTCCATATATAACATTTTATTGCTTTTCTCCTAATGTTGCCCTATCATAACAAAACAGTATTTATAAACAAAAGAAAATGGTAGTAAATTTTGGGCCTGGACAATATCTGCTTCATGAATATTTTCTGTATATATATTTATCAATGAAATCTAAAAAAAGTTAACTTCCCATCTCATGCTGGAACCACAAAAAGCTCTATCAAAACCAGTAGAAAAACTGCTTGTTAATTTTAAATATATTTGATTATTACAATATGAAATCTGGTAAGAAAAAGCTTTAATCCAAATAGCAGCAGACAGCACCAAATTGAAACAGACTATGAACTCAGAAAATTATATCAAACTGACAAAAACATGAAAGGGACTTTTTAATAGTTAATAACATTTGCTTAAGACACTGTTTTTCGACCTTTTACCATTGGGACTCCATTTGTTTATCAATATTTTTACAGAGACCATTTTTTTTCAATTAAAGTTTGTTAAATCAAAAGATAATATTAATGTGAAATTTGATACTGTTTTTCTGTCACAGGCCTATCAAATCAGGCCTCTAAAAAAAGAGCATCTAGTTCTTAGAACTTAATATACTTGGGTGAGTCAAAAGTTTTGCAATATTTTGTGTGTTTGAGAACAATTCAGCAGCTACAAATGCTTTTGCAAAGGTTGGGAAAGTGACACACCACACTGAACTATGATACCATGCTTGTCTGATACTCTCCAAGTGCTACTCATTGCCTCTCTAGCTTAGGGAATGGCCTCGAAATCCATGGTTTGTTTCAGGATTACTGAATTTGCTTGATCATCAAGGTTATTTTAACACAAAAAAAATTTAGTGGACCATCTAATTACTGTGCTGTGAACTTTCACACAACAAATGTTTTGGGTTGTTTTTACTGCATTATGGCCCAGTTCAAACTTACAACATTTCTTAAACCATCTACTTACTGTGCTGTGACCTTTCACACAACAAATGTTCAAACTCACAAGTCATAACTACCTTGATACTACCAACCACAGAGAGTACCTTTCAATGCTCAACCTGCTTTGGTCACTCCTTGATTTTCCTTCCTCAAAGTTGCATGTACCAAAATATTGACCCAGTAAACTGGATCATTGGTCTTGTGGGTAGAGAGTTCGCCAATCTCAGGTTACATTCAATCTCAGGTCGCGTCATACCAAAACTTTAAAAATTGTACTTGATTACTCCTTGCTTAACACTCAGCAATATAAGGTACATATCATGGGTAAAGTGGAGCAATTCAGGAAAAGGAGTAGCACCTTCCCTTACACCTTGGTGTAGTAGCTATTGAAAAGGGAGCCCTTTGGTTGCCCTTGACGACGGTTGCCAACTATTTGTTATAAAACAATTTTTCTATTTTATATAAAAAGACAAAAATGGTTTTAAAATAAGAATCCCTACTCACAAAAATCAAAGATTGTAAAAAGTAGCAGAAACTTTCAACTATTTATGGATTTTATTCAGTGATTTGAATTTTCAACCACAATTTTCTTAATAAATTTTTCTACTTAACCTCTTCAGATATTTATGTCAGCTCATTCAATTTTTATCAGAAAGCTTTCAATCCAAATTTTTATTAATACAGAATTGGTTTCAAACCCACTCATAATACTGTGTTAGATTGGCAATTCAAATTGTATAATGGTTAACAAGCTAAACTAGTAGATCATTGTGAGTGAGTTCACTCCTCACTGAGTGCTTCATACTTCTGCTCTTGAGCCAAACAAAGCTTAGCACTGTAAATGATAGGATCCAATCTTAGATCATCATTTTACACGATAAATGAAATCTTCTGATCCATGAAGTCTTCGCTGAAGTCACTGCCTGATTGGCAGATGTTGCTGTGACCAATCATATGACAAGGAATTAAGCTTTTTTTTGGTCAATCAGAAGGCACTTCCGACTGAAGCTGAGGGTTCTTACTTGATCCCATCAAAAGCATAGAAATAACACCTTGCATTCCACAAATGGGCAGTTCTTATTCTCGTGGCCTCCATGCAATTTCGACAGACAGTAGTTCTTTCGCTTACTTCAATAGCCAGACACAGATAACTCTTGAAAGATATCCTTCTGGAACTAAACCATCTTAGTTCATATTTACAGCAAAGGATAATCCAAAAAAGTGATCCATGAACTTACCAAGAATTCAGCACCCAAGAACAGACATACAACAACTAAGCTTCTTTGTGAGCACTCTGAATTTGATATAATGAAAAGGAACTCCTCTTGTACATTTCTGTACATAAATTCCACCCAATTTGTTAATTTATTTTTTGTTTCTTATCATTTCTTTGACTCCTTCTATAAAGTAGGGAGTACTCTATTCAGTTCAGCCAGTTACTCTTCTTCCACTTTCTCTCTCTTTCTCATCTCCCTTATGCAACCATATATGAATATAACCATCTGGAAATTAATTAGCCAATCAAAAAGAGACTTTTTGTTTTAACAAAAATTATTCATTGAATTTCAACATTAAACAGAATAAAATAAATTTTACTTCAACCTTTTTTCATGACCCAAGGACTTAAAAATCCTGGTTGAAGTTAAATAATGATAAAAAGAAAAAGCAAATTGGAAAACCTATAATCTTTTAAGATTAATCCACAGGAAAAAGATATCTATCTCTATGGATTAAAACCTTGATTGATCTTCATTCTAAAATAAGATGTATTCTACACAACAAATTAAAATTTTCAAAAATATAAAAAGAATTTAGCTTATTATTATTAAGAATTTTGACAAGAATTTTTTCTTTTTCGCCCAGTAATTTTAATTTAATTTAATTTTTTTAAATGAAAATTCTCTTGCATTGGAAAGAGTAAATGGGGTAAGCTCTTGGTGAGATTTGAACTCATGTCTCCTTTGAGTCGGAGGAAGCCTGGTTAAATGCACCTGCTACTCATTGTTATGTGCAGGTAGAGTGGCAGAGCAGTTAGAATTGTAGGAAATGGACTTGACAAGCTTAGTTCAAATCATAGACAAGGCTATTTACATTTCACTCCCTATTTTGAGAAAGACGAGAATCCATCTGTTCCGCCCTCAACCCCAGCAGAGGAAATAGTTGGCCAGATTAGACTCTCTAACATCGTAGGAAAGGCAAACCAGTCTAGGAGAAGGAAAAAACCACAAACCTGGGGCTAGTAAATCAGTTCATAACAATCTACTTGTTATGGAAACAAGAACGACATCACTGAAATAGTATGGCTGTGTCCCTATAATCCACAAAGAGTCCCCTAAATCAGCAGTTGCAGTTGCAGCAGATGTTCAATCATGTTAGCAACTAAAAGCCATTGATTTGCTGAAACTTAAATGAATCTTATGAAGGCATCACTTATTCTCTTTCCTTATCTCTTTGCATGTTTTTGTTAATGTTTTCACACTCATATTATCAATAGCATCTAATAATTAAAAGATTTTAAAAAATGCTATTCAAAATTAATGATTATAATGACAGAAAATGCTGCATTTAAAAATAAATGAATACACAAACACTTCAAATTAATCCAATATTTGTCAATGGAAATACTTGTAGTGTAACGGTTATCACCATAGGAAATATATTTATTGAAAGGAGTTAAAATCCTGGATGAGACTGTTGGTATTTCACATAGTGTTAATATCCTTGAAAAAGGTATAAATCCAACTGTTTCTCCTCCAGGCTGTTGGTAAATAGTAGGTCAGACTGTGTTCTTTAAACTTTGATTCACAACCAGTCTAGGAGAAGGAAAACTCTGAATTCAAACCAGCAATACTCCACTCAAAAACTGACATTATGTTACACACACACACACACACACACACACACACACACACACACACACACACACACACACATATGTTGGACTGATATATAATTCAGGAAGCTGCTTAATATCAAATATTATACTTGGACTACTAGAATTAATACGTTTCTTGTTTTCTTGAAAAAGATATTAATTTGTGTTCTGTCCCACAGCCAGTCATTTTGACTTTGTTATTGGTAGGGAAGATAACTGACCAAACCAGAAGAAAATGTCAGTTGATCAATCCAAATTGATTCAATTCAAATATTTAAAGAAATTTTAATTCCTAGACTAAATTGTCCTTGTATTTTGAAATTACTGATTCTTTACTGTTACTTCCTGTTTATAGGCATGTATTGAAAGGAATTTGATTGGTTCTAATTGGCTAAACTATTTTAAATGTTTGATATTTGACAATGTTTGTTTCATTGAATATCTTAGACAAATTAAAACAGGCAAATATCTTGAAAATCTATTTCAAGGAATGCATTCAGTATTATTTCAGCCATGAAAATACTAGTTTGCTTATATTTCATTAAATGTATGTTGATAAAAATTCTTTGCCTAAACAAATACCACACACACACACACACACACACACTCAATAGGTGAGCTTCATGCGATGATTATCAATGTGGAAAATGGATTTGGCAATCTGAATCCAAATCCTGGATGAGGCTGCATTTCACTTTGGCTTATGTCCTTAGGAAAGGCATGAATCCATCTGTTCTTCCTCTTTGTATGGGAAAATAGTAGGGCAGACAGGGTTCTTTAGACTTAAGCAACCAGACTAGGAGAAGGAAAGCTCTAAATTCTAATCAGCTTTACTCCATTTAAAAACTGAGCTTGTGTCACATCCTGCCCATGGTGAAGCAGTTGGGTAAGTACACATGTATATATATATATATATATATATATATATATATATATATATGTGTATATGAGATAAGCCATAAGTAAGTGGACAGTAAATGCTTATGTTTATTTTGAGATCATATAAACAATTATATATATTTATTTTGTAAACAATAATACAAAATATATGTAATATTAACTTATACTAATATACTAAAAAAATCCAAAGAAAAATTTTTGATACTGATGTTCAAATTGCTGTCCATTACAGTATATACAGCTTTGAAGTCTACCTCTCACACTCTGACAAAAAGTTTTGCACAACTTTCTTTGTGCAATCATTTCTTGGAATGCAATTCGGATATAATTTTTCAAATCAATAACACTTCATGGCTTTCGACTATAAACTTTCTCATTTTGTACTAAAAAATAATCCATTGGGGTAAAGTCAGGTGAACATTCAGACAATTCAATCGGATGTTTTCAGCTGATCCATTTCTCAAGAAATTGTTAATGATTCTCATGGACTATTCTTAAATAATGGGGTGGGGTGGGGACTTTTTTCTAGTTGGAAATAGAAGTCGTATGAATTTGGCTGTTTTTGTTATTGTGGAACAACTTCATGTTTTAAAACTTCCTAGTACTTGACACCTGTGGCTGCTCCATAAAAAATATGGTTCTAAAGCACCATAACTTGAAATTTTATCCAAAACAGTGATGCCCTAAACAGTGATGCCCTAAACAGTGTCACCCCAAACAGTAACATCAGATTGGTTAAGTTGATGCTCTAATGTTAAATGTTATCAGTTTCAGTTTTTTGTTTAATGGCATAGAAAATTCCCTGGATGCCAAAGCTGTCCTTATTGAAGGACAGTAGTGATGTTATTTAACCCACAGCTGGGTGTGAAAAGAGATTCCATACTTTTTGTAGTCCAACTCATTATCCACTATACCACAGGGACTCCCTCATATTTTCTTGCTATACCAGTAAACACAATTATGTCAGTTAACATGTTCTGATAATTTGAATAAAGCTTTATCACCCCTCCAAATGCTATCTAAAATTGCTGGATTTTCTCTAATTTCATTCAGCATGACCTGACTAAACTGCAGCCACCTGTCCCAGTCATCTTCCAATAAGCCATGAATTAGCTTCTAAGGCTTCAACCCAATAGATTTCATAATTCTTCAATAGAAGTTTATGAAATGTCCGATTCTGCAGAGGCTTTTCTGGTGGACATTTTAGGGCTGTGCACAAATGCATAGGAAACAATTTGCTTATTGCTCAGCATACAAACTCTTTAGGGTTAACCAGTTTTTGGCACATTAAGAATTGTGCCAGAGGCATCAAATTTGTCATGAATGCAGTAAATGGTTTGTTTGAGTACCAATTGTTTCAACCCATTTTATTCTCACAGTTTTAGAATCTTGAGATTTCAAATATTCTTTAAAAACCCATTTTCTTTCATCTGTATTCAGATTATTCACTATTAGGTGTTCTCTGATCTATCTGAAAAGAAAAGAAAAGAAAAACAAGTAAATTTTATTCTAAAATAAAAAATTTTGTAGAATTTATATAAATCTAGCCATAACATGCAGTATAGTGAATCACAAACTTTATTTTACTAACTGTATGAATTTATAAACACACACACACACACACACACACACACACACATATATGTGTAGGTGCCCATGGTGTAATGGTTAACGTCGTAGGAATTGGACACGATGATAAGAGTTCAAATCCTGGACGAGACTGATTGCATTTCACATGGCACTAATACCCTTGGGAAAGGTATGAATCCAATTATTCTCCCTCCAGCTATGGGTAAATAGTAGGATAGACTAGGTTCTTCAGCCTTGATGAGGCAACTAGTCTCGGAGAAGGAAAACTCTGAATTCAAACCTGTTAAACTCCGCTTAAAAATTGACCTTGTGCCATATCCTGCCCAAGCGGAGGTGTTGGGTAAATATTTATATATATATATATATATATATGAATTATTACACAGAAGTTAGAACCACACAGTGAAAGTAATAGTTATACATTTTACTAAACATTAATCAATATTACAATCTGAAGAATTACAACTGGCGTAACATGCTATATGTTACATGTCTACTTCTTACTTGACTATCTTGTCGGTCATTCAGCACCCAGCTACTCACTAAGTTTTTCATCATCTTGCTCTTTCTCATTGCCATTTTGCCATTTTCTTCATTGCTGGAATAACAAACCATGCAGACACAATTTTTTTAGGTGCACATTACTTTTCTATCGACAACACTTCTCTATCAACCATTGCGACCTTGTGAGGAATTAGTGAAGGCAAAACTGGAACCACCAACTGCATCAGTCAAGCACTTCTTGCAAACTAAACATTAAATCTATTTTCCATGTGTCATTTGGTCACATGACTCCTTAATCCACTCACAGTCATTGATTCAAATGACCCCTGTGGTCAACCAGCATCACTCAAACTAAATGACTCTACTGTATTTTTCCACACAGTTTAATGGTTAGAGCTTATTCAAACTAACCTACACTTCCTGTTCATAATAGACTTTTTCAGTCTATTATATCATGTTGGTATGGGGGTAATACATGGAAAACACAGCATATAGGACAAAATGAAATTTATATGACAAAATATGTGAAGAATCAACAGATCAATAAACTTAATAAAGATATATCTTTAAAAAAAATTTCCCTGTGGTTTATAATAGATTAAAAAGTTTAGAATTATTTAGATCTCTTGGGTTACTTTTAAAAAATGAAAATAAGATTTACAAAATGTAACACTGACACATGTTTGTTATGACACTTTTCAGACTCTATTGAGAAGAAAAGAAAAAAACTTTAGTACACCTTTAATCTTTCAAGATAAATTTGTTAAGCCTCTTGTTCTATAGAATTCTCAGATCTTCTCTCGTATAAATCCAATCTTGTTTAATGGCCCAAAGCTATACTTTATTGATTAAAAGACTGTTAGAAGGAATAAAATTAGCATATATATATACACTCTGGGTGATATATAATAATTATTATAACAATTATCAAGTTGATTCTTGGAAAGCATATGCCAAGTCTTACTGCTGAAATATCCTGTTAAGCAGCAATGAGCCTGTTAAGAATTTAAATAGGTGACTAATTAATTTCAATATGTACTGCCAAAAATTATACAAATATATGTTAAGTAGCAATGAGCCTGTTAAAAAATTTTAATAAGTGACTAATTAATTACAATATGTACTGTCAGTGGTTATATAAAGATGTTAAGTTGTGATGAGCCGGTTAAAAATTTAAAGAGGTGACTAATTAATTATAATATTTACCGTCAGCAATTATACAAATATATGTTAAGTAGTGATGAGCCTGTTAAAAATTTAAAGAGGTGACTAATTAATTACAATATGTACTGTCAGCAATTATATAAAGATGTTAAGTAGCTTTGAGCTTGCGCGGAATTTTAATAGGTGACTAATTAATTACAATGTATACCTTAAGCAACCAGATACCTATATACTAAAATAAACAATGTTTGGTTTGGTAACTTTATTTAATGGCCTATCAACCTTTGTGGGTTATTTAATGCCAAAGCCATCCTTGTAGAAAGAACAGCAGTGGTACTATTTATCCCATTTATGGGGGATAAGGAGTTTCATACCTTTCCCAAGGGTTTTTATCAAAAAGTGAATATAATAGTGTGACTAGGGTTTGAACTCACGTTCAATGATGTTGCACTTGAGCATATCAGCTACTATGCCATAGTTGCACTTCCCAGAATAAGCAAAACTTAGCAAATAACAAATAGATTCTTGTGAATTAATATCAGAACTTTTGATCATCAGTCAACAGTTCTAGTCAGTCGATTAGTTAGGTTTTATGGCATATCAGTCCTTTTAGGCTATTTAAAGCCAGATCCTGTTTCTACATATTTATATTAAATACAAATGATTTGTAAACACATAATTTGTCGGTAACATTTTTTAACAAACTTAATTTAACAATGTTAATTTGTTTACACACACTTAAATGGTTTCAAGTATTGCTTTCTAATAGTAACAGTTTTATTTTCACACAGTTGAATAGTTTCAGGTATTGCTATTTAACACTAATAATTCTATTCAACATTACTCATTCATTTGTACACAGTGAAATAGTTTCAAGTATTGATATTTAACACTATGGTTTTCAGACCATTGTCTTCATCTTTATTGTTATATTCACACCATTTCAGCTGATATGTCTTCTGGCCTTCTTCTGGTGCTTCTTGTCAAACTTGGGAGCCTACACGGAACCTCAAAGCACATCCTTTATTCAATCCACGGTGGTCACTTGCTCTGATTCCATTAACCATAACAAGGTATAAGTGTTAAGTATTCCTGTATTGTTATTCACTTGCAATCAGGATTGAACCTGCAACCTCCAGATGATTGTCACTTAGAAGCTTAGGGAACCAATGCCTATAACTGTTATACCATGTGTCCAAAAGTGACAATTATCTTCACGGGTAAATAGTAGTACAGACTGGGTTCTTTAGCCTTAGTTAAGCATCCAGTTGAGAAGAAAGAAAACTCTGCTTTTAAACCAGCTTTACTTTGCTTAAAGATTGATCTTGTGTCACGTCCTGCTCATGGCAAAAGCGTTTGGTAAATACATGAAAAGCAATACAACCCTTTTGAATAATAAGGTAATCGAAAATCATCACACTTACCACTTAGGAACAGCAGTTACTGTAAGCATTCTGTGGCTTGTGTGCCAAGATATGGCAAATTTGTCAAATTCTAAAAAGATTGTTTGTTTACTTGTTTGTTTCCTTGGATATTCTATCTTTTATTATCTCCTCACATCATACCTTAAAAAAGAGAAAAAGAAAAAAAGAGAATCTTTGCAAAAAGCATATATAATATCAATACAATATCCATTTACATATAAAAACACATATAATATCAATGTAATATCCATTTACATATAAAACATATATAACATCAATACAATATCCATTTACATATAAAAACATATATAATATCAATACAATATCCATTTACATATAAAAACATATATAATATCAATACAATATCCATTTACATAAAAAACATATATAATATCAATACAATATCCATTTACATAAAAAACATATATAATATCAATACAATATCCATTTACATATAAAAACACATATAATATCAATACAGTATCCATTTACATATAAAAACATATATAATATCAACACAATATCCATTTACATAAAAAACATATAAAATATCAATACAATATCCATTTACATATAAAAACATATATAATATCAATACAATATCCATTTACATATAAAAATATATACTAACAATACAAAATCCATTTACATATAAAAACATATACTATCAATACAATATCCATTTACATATAAAAACACATATAATATCAATACAATATTCATTTACATATAAAACATATAAAATATCAATATGATATCCATTTGCATATAAAAACATATATAATATCAATACAATATCCATTTACATATAAAACATATAAAATATCAATACAATATCCATTTACATATAAAAACATATATAATATCAATACAATATCCATTTACGTATAAAAATATATACTATCAATACAAAATCCATTTACATATAAAAACATATACTATCAATATAATATCCATTTACATATAAAAACACATATAATATCAATACAATATCCATTTACATATAAAACATTTAAAATATCAATACAATATCCATTTATATATAAAAATATATACTGTCAATACAATATCCATTTACATATAAAAACATATATACTATCAATACAATATCCATTTGCATATAAAACATATAACATCAATACAATACTTGTCTTTAATTGGAATCACATCAATACAATATCTATTTACAGATCAAATTCTATTAAGTGTTGCACAGGTTTATCTTGTGAGAAGGGAACTTTGAAAATTAGAATTCAAAATTTTTTTTTATTGAGTTCATACACTGACCTTGTGCATATTTATCAACTCTTTTGCATGAGCAGAATGTAACACAAAGTCATTTTTTGAAGTTTACTTTAACAGCTTTTATTTAATAGTTTTTGTTCCCCAAGACTGGTTGCCATACCAAGGCCAAGAAGCTAAGTTTGTCTAGCTATTTATCTATAGCTGAAAGAAGAGTTGGAAGCAGAAACTGACCTTGGGTGCCGATGGGAAATGCACAACTACTTCAGGCACAAGGCTGGTGCTCAGCGTCTTTTTTTACAATAATCATTGTTCAAAAATTGTGGGATCAAAAACTTATGATATTCATCTGTTCTGAGAAAGTGTTGTAGTGTCGCAGACCAATCACTTTGACTGAGGTTCATAATAAATAGAGTGAGCACAATTGAAAGACTTAACATAATTTCTTTTAAGAACTAAAAGACAACTAAAGAGAGAGAGAGAGAGAGAGAGAGAGAGAGAGAGAGAGAACAAATATGTTTGAATGAAATAAAAAGGGAGTAAGTCCTTTTGTAAAATTCTCTGAAACATGCTGAAAATTGAAGGAAAATGTGTGTGCAATCAAAAGGAAAAAAATCCTTGTGTGTGTGTGTGTGTGTGTTAGTTAAATGAAATCCTACCTACTTGTGTCCTTTGATGCACTGAAACTTGACACATTATCAAGGTATACATCTCTTGGAGAAATGCCTAGCAAAAGAAGAAATTGTTTTCATGGGCTTGCATTTATATACTAGCAGGTGTTGCTATAGTAACTAACTGTGGTGCCTCCAAGGTAATTGCACAGTGGAAATACCACAATGTACTTTCACAATTTTGAAAATAGAATTCAACTATTGGTGAGACTTAGAATATGGTGATTGTATTCTCTGTCGAGGGGTAAGCTCCTTCACCTGAAAAAAGAAAATGTCCTGACTATGACCACTTAACTGCATCTGATGATGAGGCTCCAGTTCTAAAGATCTGAGTAGTATGAATTACCTCTTCATTATCATTACTCCCAGGTCCACTCTGACCAAGTATAGCAGTATCTGTTAGGGTCTCATCTATAGGCCGAATAGAACTGTTCAATCATTTACTAAGGATTATTATTATTATTATTATTTTACTCCTTTGAGAGTTTTTCACACCAGTATTAGCTGATGATCTTACCCTTGGGTCTGAGTGATTGCAAGTCTTCTCAAATTTCCCAGACTCTTCTCAGTATTCTGGCCGATCTTAACAATTCTGTAGTCTGGATGGTCTTCACTTGTCCTCTAATTTCCAAGTCTTCCAGTCCTATTCCCATACCTTTGGGTATTATTCCAAGCACACCAATTACAATTGGTATCACCGGCACCTTAATGTTCCATAGCTTTTTTTAGTTCTCTAGCAAGGTCTTGGTATTTATCTCTTTTTTTGCTTTTTTAAAATTTTACTCTGTGGTCTGCTAGAATGATAATGTTCACTATTTGGCGGGTTCTCTTTTTTTACTTCTTTTATTTTCAGTAATTTGAAACCATAGATCTGTTTACAAATTCCTACTATTGGATAGCATCATGAAACTTTTCCGACTGGTTTACTGTCAGCGAAGGTGACAAGCTTTTAGTCTCAGCCCTTTTTACCTACACCTATCACCCAGACAACACCAAGCATATTGCTGGTATTAGGTCAAACAATATTTTATTTTGGGATGTCATCCAACCACAAGTGAACAGGGAAAACTATGACAGAGAAATGCACAATTTAGAATACAAATTATTTTATTATCAACCCCTGCCAAAAAAGGCATGTATGCCAAGTAAGATTGTCTTAGCGACAAAAATAAAAATGTTTATATTTTAATAACTTGGGAACAATTCACCCAGAATTTTTCTTGTGATGATGTATGCAAGAAAAATTTCTTTTGATGTGTTTTGTGTGGTAAGAACGGAGTAAGCAAAAAAAAATATAGCATTAAAATGAAAGCTTATCTTACTTTTATCTCTCCTTTTTTTCCTTTTATATATATACATATATATAACTATATGTAACAAAATGATTATTATAGACAAATAAAAAAGATAGTTTAAAAAAGGATTGCAATCGAACATTGAAAATATTGTCATGATTATTATCAACCATTGACAAATAAATAAGATTTCAACCTTATTTGATAGGAATGTTTGCAAAAAACAAAACCTCCTAAGAAATAACTACACAAAAATATCAATGTACAATGTAACCCAGTCAACTGGGGCTGCAGACTACACTGACTACATCACTGCAGAGGGGTAAGACTCTCCCAATGAGTGTCCTGTATATGACTCTAAACAATCTGAGCATAAAGCTTCAGTAATGCAGGAGCTTAGGGGAATGTGGAGTACCCCTTTATTACAATCGCTCCCAGGTCCACTGTGGCCTGGAGTGGTAGTACCTCATAGAGTCCTATCTATGGGTCAAATAGAACTTGACTTTGTGCTTATGCTAAACTGAATTGTTTGAAATGAAGTTTTTACATTTAACTGTGTGTAAACAAAAAACTAGAAATATACTAAACTGAATTATTTGAAACTTTTATTAAAATGATTTCATCATCATCATCATCATCATCATGTCGTGCCACCAGCACGGATATCACGGACCCTCTCTTGTCACTTCTCCCTTTCGTTCATCGCCTCTGGCAGCTCTTCAGGGCTATATCCGTATCCTAACAGAGCTGCTGTATATATGTTCAAGCTGGTCATCCTGTTTTTGCTCGGCCACATGTGGGGGTCCATATGAGCTCGTCTCTGCTTCTCTAGCAGTGTCCTGCATGTCTGCTTCATCTGACTTGGATAGTTTTTGTGATGGGAGGTTGGTGGCCGTATGATTGGTGCTTTGTAGGGTGTTGCCGCCAGGACTTGTTCAATATTGCTTGCAGCATTCTTGTGTAATTGCCGTCTAGCTTCTTCTCCAGCCATTTTGTTAGCGTCCAAGTAGTGCATCCATTTAGCAGTATCGATACGACCGCTGCTTGGAAGATACTGCATTTCATTTTATCGGTCAGGTCTGACTTCCATATGATCCATAGCATATTGATAGCTGTCCATGCCTTCGTTAGCCGCATGTCAATGTCTTTTTTGGTTGATGAGACACTGCTTCCTAGGTAGGTAAACTTGTCTACCAGTTTTAGAGAGAGCTTCCGTCTAGTGTGGAAATGTTGCCTGTTTGATTAAAGCACATGTATTCAGTTTTGTGAGCATTGACATGGAGGCTAATGCCTGTGGCGGCCTGTTCCAAACTATGCAGTAGTGTTTCAGTTGGCATTAAATGACCTGAAAAGGGTTGATATGCCCTAGAACAGACCAACCAACCAACCAACCAACTAATATACAATGAACACAATTCTCTAACCTCTAGTGATTAAATATGCCTAGACAAGTTGATATGCTGTTAAAATCATTCAACTTATATGAATATAGCTGTAATTACTTTTGTTATATTTTGACCTTCGACCCGGCCCAAAAATACTATTCCAAGGTAATACACCAGAAGGAAGTGACACATTCCAACGGCCAGTAATTGAAAGAGATCGCGTGGGCGGATTAAGGCTTATAATATGGGACAAGGTGAAGGTCCCATTGTGCCATTACAGTCATGCACCGGAAGGGAGTAACCTCTGAACTGCATGACAGTTATTTCCGCTTGATGACGATTAAACATTCGATTTCAAAGATCCAGTAGGCGATCGTGTGGGCGTTGAGTTATTATTTAACTCAGTTGAGTTTGGGTCCCAGAGCAGTTGCCAGCAGACTCCCAGAGAGTTAGAGACGAGATGTGGTAGGGAAGGCCACACCCGACCGAGGGGGACCTCGGAAACCCCCGAAGCAGTTGCCAGCAGAATTCCAGACAGCTAGAGACCAGATGTAGTAGGGAAGGCCACACCCGACTGAGGGGTCCTCGGAAGCCCCGATGGAGTGGACCCCAGAATCAGGAGAATAAGAAAGATACAACGTGACGGTCATAACAGTGGGGTCAAAATATGAAGTTTATGTTCAGTCTCCAGCACCCTCTCACATGCAACCCTTCAACAACCCTTTTGAACCCTTGCAATAAAATGAGAGGTAAAATTTTGTTAAAGAAATCTTCCTGTGTCTTCCTTCAGGCATTTTCCTTCATGCGTCTGTCTTTGATGTTGTGTCGTTGTGATGCATGAACGTGTAAATGACTAGATAACACTTTGCGAAACTGCATTAACCATTAGAAATCTCCGTTAGTTCAGCCATTTTACAAGCACCAAGAAAGGTAATGTTTCTTCATTGATATCAAATGTTAGTATTTCTTTTTTTCTTCTTTTTTTTTTCAGTTGAGGTAATTTGAAAACTTCCGCTTGGTAGGAAGTTCAATTAGATCAGATATCTGTTAATTGTTATAGGTGTTCAGACTACAGTAAACTGCCCAGATATATTTCAGTTATTGTGTATGACCTCCAACTGTCAAGTAATTGCTATCTTTAAAGAATCACAAGATTAATAAAATCTAATACAACCACTCTCAAAGACATCTGTTTGTAATGAACTGTGTGAATTTGTGAGTTTCTATCAGGATGAGAGTAGTGACTGTGCACTCTGGTAAGGATTAAAGTGTGGTTCTGTGGAATTTTTGCTTAGGATAAGAGTGTAGTATGTTTACTAACTGAAATTTGATTTAATATATTACAAAAAAAAATATATTACAAAAAATAGATTTAAAATAAAAGAATAAAATATTTTAGAGATAGTATTATTTATTAGAACCAATTCATTGGCCTAGACGAACCAGACACGCAGGACACTGCTGGAGAAGCAGAGATGAGCTCATAAAGACCCCCTATGGACCCCCACATATGGGTGAGCAAAAACAGGACGACCAGCTTGAACATACATACAGCAGCTATGTGAGGATATGGGATGTATCCCTGAAGACCTGCCAGAAACGATGAAGGATAGGGAAAAATGGCGAGAGAAGGTCAGGTATATCCGTGCTGGCAGCATGACATGATGATGATGATATATATATAGTTAGAGTAGCATAGACACACACACACAACAGTACTTGGTGATAGTCAGTTTCTCATCTTTGTGCTTAGGCTATCCTGACTTATATATATATATATATATATATTATAACAGTGTTGGTTGTCACTAAATCACTTTGTGGGTTTGTGTCGAACCAAGTGCAATATGATATGGAGAGTGCTCAAAATCTAGGATAGAGCTATCATATAATAATAATAGATAAATATATATTAGATATATATATTTAATTCATGGAATTTAGACTGCAACCCTTGGATTTCATGGATTTTTTTGCAAAACAACAATCATCAGGCACTTAAGAAAATGAAAAATTTTCTTAACTGCATGAAACCCAGGGGGTGCAGTCTAAATTCCATGAATTAAATATATATAATATACATTTATTTATTATCTGTATATATATATATATATATATAAGGTATTTTAGAAAAATTGAAATAATTTTGGAATTTAATAACTTGACCAATACAAATAATGTCACCTTATAACAGCATGTATAGAAACAACTCAAAATTCAGTGTTTAATGTTTTGTGTTCTTGTTTTTTCACGTATAGAAATGCCATTTACTTGAAAACAAAGGGCATTTAAACATTAAACAAAATTTTTTTTAATCCCCATGTATAAGCTCTCTCATCAATATTGATCGCACTTTATTACAAATGTATTGAGTGCACTTTATTATATATATATTGATTGCACTTTATTATATATGAATTGAGCACACTTTATCATATATGTACTGCGTACATTTTATTATATATGTATTGATTGCACTTTATTATATATGTATTGAGCACACTTTATTATATATGTATTGAGCACACTTTATTATATATGTATTGATTGCACTTTATTATATATGAATTGAGCACACTTTATTATAAATGTATAGAGTGCACTTTATTATATATGCATTTGCCAATCTCTCTGTACCATCAGGACGTGATACAAGGTTAATATTTTAAGAGAAATTTAACAGATTTGAATTCAGAATTTTCTTTTTCCTATACTAGTTACCATGATAGAGTTGATGATGATGTATATATTTATATATGTGCATCATCAGATTCAACTGACTGATTTTAGCTGCTGTGAAACCAATTAGGAAAACTGTCATGTACAAAATATATATATTAGAATAAATCTACCCTCCAATATACATTTCAAATGAGTATATTATAAATGACAAAGAAGTGTATTTTGAAATCAATTTAAATATCCTCAAGGCCATCAAAATCTGAGTCATCTGTTCCTGAGGGGAAAAATCTCAAATTAATGAAAAAAGGTTTATTCATTCATCATGGACATTTTTTTAAATTCATTTATCTAATTCATTTAAAATTGAGGTTGGAGGTTAAATATATTTATTATATTTTTTATTGGAGTGATGAAGTGAAGTGTACCCTCTCATCAAAAGACGTTAAATGGTTGTATATATAAAAGAAACAACATGTGAACTTACAGAAAAAAATAGTAATGTATTAGTATTGTCAGCTTTCAAACTATTGGTCAACATTTAAACACTTGGTTTCCTTTTTTGTTTGGCTCTAAAAAAAAGATATTTTTTTATGAAATAATCACGGGTAATGGACATTCAAATGGCTGGTACTAATATAACCTTCATATATATATATATATATATAGAGAGAGAGAGAGAGAGAGAGAGAGAAACAGAGGGAGAGTGAAGGAGAGATTTAAGCCTAACATAGTCTGGTACAAGCTCAGATGTATGAGGTTCTTACTCGGGAAAAATGGGGAATGAGATCCAAAATAAATTAAAAAATCATGACTAGATCCTGGAAAATCTTTAATTTTCAGTCTGTTATCTCCTAAGAAAAAAGTTTTCTTTGCAGATGGTAAAACAATTCTTTTAACTCATTTAGGAATTTTCTTGAATTACTGGAATCTAAACGAACTTTTCCTGTTCAACACAAAAGTAAGCAACTGGCTCGTTTACATGTCGAATTGGAAAAGAAAAGACATTTCTGCAGACAAGAAATTCAACCATTTTACTGTGTGATAGGACCTATCTTTATATTACAAATTCAACATGGCAAACCATTGTAGAACTTGGACAGAAAGGTCTACATTTGACATAAGAGTGTTGGCTAAAAAGTTGATAATCTGAAAAGTTTATATGATGATATCATATCTATTGTTAATGATATTTTTAACCTATATGATCCAAGCACTGCAACACCGATAGAAGAAGTATGTTGACAGCAAGGAGAACTATGTTGAGTCACGTTTCAATAGAGTATTTTGGTTAGCCTATGAACTTTTCAGTTGACTCTTGAACTCTCCTGACCCCATTTCAAAATAGTATCACTTGTTTTGTTCCATATAACAAAACTTGTCAGGGGTTCCAACCAATTAAATATATCAAAAGGTTAATCAAAGAATTCAATGAATTGAAACTGAAATGTGAAAATTCTATTTGAGTTTCAAATGAGTTCGGAAATAAATAAAACTTTATCATATCCATTTTGATTGGTTTGGTTTGATGGCATATCAACCATTGTAGGTTATTGTTATGGTAATTTACCCATGCATGCATGAACTCTCCCAGCAATAAATAGCAGCAGGTACTGCTCTTATGTAGAAGTTAATATTCCAGCAGACAGCCTCGACAGTCGGACTGGACAGTCTCACTGGTAACCCTCTCATTTGTATATGTTTGTACTGCTGTTCTTTGTAAATATATTTGTTTAACTCAGTTCCTCTCTTGTGTCCTTATTTCTGGCCCCTAACAAGGCCATAACAGTTATATAATGCCAAATCCATTTTCATACATATTAACAGTTCTATTTCAAACAATCAATTTGAACATAAGTATGCAGTTTAGTTCTATTTGACCCATTTTCAAACAATCAAGTTTAGCATAAATACCCAGTTTAAATGTCAAAACACTTCTATATCACAAAATTCAGTTTAGCATTAGTACACTGTTTAGTTCTATTTGACTCAAAGATAAGACCCTATCAGGTGCTACCAATCTGGGCCAAAGTGGACCTGGAGTCGATGGCAGTAAAGGGGTACTCTGCATTCCCCAAAGGTCTAGCATTACTGGAGATTCACCATCAGGTTGTTTAGTGTTATATCCAGGACACTCATTGTAGGAGTCTTACCCCTCTGCAGAGATGCCATTGGTGTATTCTGCAGCCCCTGCTGACTGGGTCACATTTTGATCGGAAAATGTTCCCTAGAAATAATAAAATCCTGACATCTTTGAAATAGAAACAATTAACTTTTTATAAAAAGTTGTTTTGGTTATATTTATTAATTGACAAATCAGTAAGGAGAGTCACCATGGCATTGTGATAATTTATTAAGCTTTTTGTTTTCATGTAGCACAAGGCCATATGAATGGGGCACTCAACGAGACTCTAACTTGTTCGTCTAGGTTTGCTGGTTGAGCTTGCTAACCCTTACACCATCAGAGTCTCAATGCGATAGTGGCTAATATGATGGACTGCCAAATCATTGTAACCGAGTTTGAATTCCATTTATGCCATTACGTTCACTTTTGGATAAATACCCTAGGGAAATGTATAAATACTCTTATTCCTGCCAGCTATAGGTTAAATAGTCCCACAACTATTCCATTCCAGAGATTGCTTTGGCATGAAGGTTGATATGCTATTAAAAACGAAGAAACGAAAGAATTGAAGTCAGCTATATGTATTAACAAAAAATGACAACTTTCTTTTAAACTTAGTCTATCAATATTATTGAGCAATAGTAGTAAGCTTGTTTATCAGACTATTCTAAGCTTGAATCTCTCTTTCTGTCTTTGTATATATATATATATATATATAAAAGCTTGGATAGCATAGAAACTGAGTCAATGACTCTTGAACTAATTATGACATAGGCAAGAAACTGACAGTATCCAAGTACTGTTGACTGTGTCAACACTATCCTAATTGAAATACATATGCTTCAACACCAATATTGAGCACTCTTTATTTATAAATATAGCAAACTATATTATCAGTATATATATATATATATATATATCAACAATATATATATATATATATATATATACTACCAGTCAAAAGTATTTACCCACTCTCCACAATTTTTATTTCTCATCCTTAAAGTGTTATTTTTAACTAAACAAAATGGGCACCACAATGTTTTTCTTTATTATATTAAACACTAGTCTTTCTCAAGAACTTTGGCCTCAGATATCTTAAAAAATTGATTTGAAGGTGTTTTTCTTCTTTAGTATTAAGCATGAGTAAAATCTTTTCCTAAAGTTATATTAAGGGAGTCTTTAGGTCACTCACAACTAAGGTTGCCAACTCTACTTACTACTTACTGCTTGCAAGATACTACCAGTTTTAACTATGTTGAAGACAATTTTATCAGGGTTACCAGCCTGCCTCATAGAAAGCTGACTGTTCCAAACATCACTGCTCAACTGAACCAATGTTGTGAAAAAATGTGTCAACACCCACTGTGAGAAGAAGACTCTGTGAAGCTAGCCTATATGGCAGAATTGCTGTCAAGAAACCACTGTTGAGGAAACAAAACAATGTCAAATGGCTCCAGTAGGCTAGAGCACACAGAGACCAATCAATATCGCGATGAAATAAAGTCATTTGGTCAGACAAATCAAAGTTCAAAATCTTTGGGTCAAATTGGAGGGTCTATGTGTCATGAAGACTGCAATCCTCTGTATCACACCAACCATAAAGCACAGAGGAGGCTCTGTTATAGTGTGGAGGAATTTTGCCAATTGCAAAGTAAGGGATTTGCACCAGATGAAGGGCAAATTGAATCCCATCAGCTATCACAGCATATTGCAACATCATATGATCCCACCTTGAATTCTGCTTGTGGGTCAAGGATTTGTACTCATGCAAGATAATGGCCTAAATCATATTAGTAAGCTCTGCCAGAGGTACATTAAAAACAAAAAGGAACAGTACGTCCTTCAACTAAGGTCTTGGTTGGTGCAATCAGCAGACTTAAATCCCATTGAATTTGTGTGGCAAGAACTTGAGTGAAAAGTCAAAGCAAAACAAACCACAAGCAATGCTCACCTCTGGCAACTCTTGTAGGAAAGTTGGGAAGAACTATCTTGAGTCTACTTCCAGCCTTTGGTGGATATAATGCTGAGCATCTGTGAAGCAGTGATAGTGTTATATTCTGAGTTGTGGGCGAGAAATGCGTATGGTTGCAAAACACAGAACGTATAGATACTCACAATAACACAGTAATGATGTTATAGAAAATTTTTATAAATAGATTAAGTACAGAGAGTAGAATGGAGAAATATGTTTACAGTTGAAGAATGAATTCAGTGGTAGTAGTTACAAAGTTCATGTACTGTACTTGTCTCGTGGTGAAGGGATGGGTTTCTCGGAATTAGGACGGCGTTGGTAGCTGCGGCGATCGTTTGATGTATCGGATGACAGGCGCCGGACGGTGCGTAGAATCCTTAACACGGGTCGTGTGAAGGAACAAGTCTGACTGATGATTATTTGGTCCGTCTATTTATATATTTTCTGTAGGCTCAGAAACGGCAATTTTTGTGCCCCGCGGGAAGCGTTCCGATTGGATATTTATTAATGTATTTTTTTTTTTTTGTTAATTTATCGCAAACGGAAGTTCTGCGCGGAGCCCATGCGTGAGCGACTAACTTTTCATTTTGAGTTGAGAACTCGAAGTGTTAACTTCCGTTTTTTTTTTTTCTTTTCGTCTTTTCTTTCTTTTTGTTTTTTCAAATCAAGGCAAGATCTCGTCTTGTAACAATAGCAACCATTTTGATGAATAAAAAATTCAAGAATGTTTTTGTGTTTTTTTGGTTTAATTTGTATTTAATGTGGCTCAGGAAGACTTATATTTAGTATAATAGATAAAACCATTGTTATACTTAACTAATTTCATTAGAAATAACAGTTTTTGGATGAGGAATAAAAATTTTTGAGGGTGGTCAAATACTTTTGACTGGTAGTATATATATATATCATCATCTTCATCATGCTATCATATGCTAGAATTATTTGCTCCATCTTTCCTCCATATATGGGAACAAATGCTTTAAAGAAATCTTCAAACAAAAGTTTTGCTTTGAGATTTTTTGCACATACACCCTTGAATCAGTCAGAATCAGAGAAGTTGTGAATTGATTTCTCCAAAAACCATTCTGATTTTTCCTAAGAACGTTTTCAACTTCAGGTAGGATATGATTGAGAAGGCATTATAAAGCTTAGCAGCTGTAGTAGTAAGTGTTATACCTCTGTAGTTCTTAGTGATTCCAAGATTTCCTTTCTTCAGGAGAGGGAGGTTGCTGCCTTTTATCCATTCCTCTATGGAGTTTTAGTTATATAATCAAAGAAGTAGATCATCAAACTTTCTTGTTTTCCATTTTTCAGAAAGTATTTCATCAAAACCTGGCGCTTTTCTGCTTTTAATTTTTTTCAGAACTGTATCAAGTTTGCCCTCTCTGAAATGTCCAAGTTTCATATATATATATATATATATATATTTTTTTTTTAAACATAACCAACTTCAGAACAAAAACAAATTCATATAAATCCCAGTCAAGAATAAACACAAGGAAAAGTTTGTAGATTTATACTTTGCTATAGGGTCATAATAGTGGGAGCTCCCAGTAAAAATTAAATTTACTTGTAATGGCCCGCTAAACTACCTTTCTAATGGCTGCACTATAATAGGTGCCCAACACCATCTATCATTTAAACTTTAGCTGACTTGTTTTATTTTACTGCTTAATTTTATGTATTTGTAAAACCCATAACACGGAAAGTTATGTCAGTACTAGTCATTTAAATATCCACCATATTGAATCAGCCTTTGCTAATTTTGAACATAGCAATTTGAGTCTTGGCACCAGTTTATAGTATTACCGCTAGGCCAGATTGTTACCATAGTTGCCTGCAGTATAAACAAATTGAGATAATGTCAGCTACTTTTTGCTTGTGGTTTTTCGTTAGTTTCATCTAATCTTAATTTGTTCTTCAGAGGATTTCCTCTGAGACTTGGCAACCGAAAAATTGTGTGAACTTTATGAAGCGTAAAACTATGGTTATAGACAAAATTGAAAATAACCAAGAAACTTCAAATATCATTAAGTGTCATCTCTTCTTGGTTTCTTGGTATATCCTCAGTGCAATTCAGTAAATGCTTTTCCGTAAAGTTGTAAAACATAACTAAATCATTTATTACAAGGAGAGGATTCTAACCATATTCTTATAAAAAGGGAAAAAAAGAAAAAATGGACATGGCAGCAGAATCCACTTATTATATAATGTTGAATTTTGTGAATACATTGAATTGTATCAAATTCCTCACAAAATTATGAAAAGCAATTTTACAAAAATTTTGTTAGTAAACAAATACATACATACATAAATTTATCCCCATTATGCTCATATATATATATAAGTAAGTAAAGTTGGCGACCATTGTCGAAGGTGACCCGAAGGCACCCTTTTCGATAGCTACTACACCAAGGTGTAGGGGAGGGCGCTACTCCTTCCCTCGATTGCTCCACTTTACCCTTGATCCGTACCTTATAATGCTGAGTGTTAAGCAAGGAGGCATCAAGTACCATTTTTTGAGTCTTTGGTATGACTCGACCTGGGATTGAACCCAGGTCTCCCGGGCCATTGGCGAACACTCTAACCGCTAGGCCAATGTCCGGTACTAAATATATATGTGTGTGTGTGTGTGTGAATGCTTGTGTGAGGTGATGAAAGGTATAGTTCTAGTATAAAATGAAATTATTATATGAATTTGAGAATACTAATTAGAATTTGAGAGGAGTATCTGTGTGTTATTATGTGTGTGTATATATATATATATAAATACATATATAACCCAGTAAAAACGGTATGTAGTGATGTTCTTATTAGAGTCATACAGATAAAATACTGTATATATATACCATATATATATGCATGTGTGTTTGTGTGTGTGCATATAAAGATATATAAATATGTGTATATATGTCTATATATATATATATATATATATAAATATATAAATAAATATATAAATTTATACATTTTAAAAAATGTACTTTGTAGCTAATATCTCCTCGTAGCTAAATGGTTAGAAGCTTTGGCTTGGTGTTTCAGTCAACCGGGTTTCGATCCCAGCTACGGGGAGATACTGTCTAGCCACACTGATGAGTTCTGATAGAACGAAACAGATCTGTCTGTGGATGACTATATATATATATATATACGAGGATCATTAAATAGGTTTCCAGACTTTTTTTGTATGGGCCCTTTTATTGATAGTACACACATGAAACTCTAGTCCCCTTCAAAGTAATCTCCTCCTGCTGCAATGCACTTGTTATACCATTCCAACAACTTCTTGAAGGCCCCATGGAAGTCCTCTTAGGTGAGCATGTCAATGACCTTCATCACAGCCTCTTTCATCTCCTCAATTTTCTCATAAGGACAGCCTCTGAGCTTAGGGAATAACCAGAAGTCACAGGGAGCAAGGTCTAGACTATAGGGAGGCTGAGGAACTTTCTTGATGCCCATCTTAGTCAAATAGTCTGCGACTAGGATGGAATTGTGGACTGGTGCATTGTCCTGGTGGAAATGCCACTGACCTGATTTCAAGAGTGCTGGTCTCTTCCAACAGAATCTCTCCCTGAACTCCCTTAAAACCTCAACATAGTAACCCTAACCCTAATCCAAACCGTTTGGCCAATCAACTCTGGTCTATTGACTTCCTTTCTCCTCCTACACCTCTCTTCATCCCGCACAGACTCCCTGCCTTCCTTGAATCTCTTATGCCACTCAAAACCTGATGCTTGATTCATGCAAGATGTTCGAAAAGCAGTCTGAAGCATTCCATACGTTTCTGTGGCATTTTTTCCAAGTTTAAAACAGAATTTTATTGCATATCGTTCTTTTAAAGTGTCCTCACGTCCAGATTGCATTTTTGGAATTCACCAGCTGTGACAATCAGACTTTAGTAGGGTGTATTCCAATTCGTGCTGTAGCTGTTGATTTGAACGTGAAATGATAAAAATTGGACAGTTATCTCATAAGATGTATTACAATAACATACTGTATTTTCAAGAGTCTACAACAATTTTAAATGCCTGTACAAAAAAGTCTGGAAACTTATTGAATGCACCACGTACTTCCAGTCAAAAGTAATTCTAAAGATCTAATGGGGCGGAGGGAATCTCCATTGCGTAATGGTCAACACGCAGGACTGTGATATTGTAGTGAGTTCAAACTTCAGTCACGCTATTACATTCACTTTTGGATGAATAATCTTTAAAAAGTTATGAACCCCCTTATCCCTTCAGCTATGATTTAAATAGAATCATAGCTATTCTTTGGCAAAGCTAACTTTGGCACCAAATAACCCACAAAGGTTGATATGCTATTAAATAAAGAAACCAAACCAAAACAAACCTAAGATCTTATAAGTCAGTGTTGCTGAAATCGTTGACTCTGTAAATATCTATAGAGGCTCATGGAAATATATTGACTGAACTTCTTTTTCTTGTTACAGTTGATATAAAATGCGAATAAGAAATCATTTCAAGCTTTAAGATTATTTGCTGGGCATGAACTGTTACCATCTCTGGGTATGATACTAAACTGCATCCAGTGGTGAGGCTCCAGTTCTGGTGCTCATGGGAGTGTGAGGTGACCTCTTTATTACTATCACACTCAAGTCCACTTTGATCCAGTACCTGTTAGGTTCCATCAATGTATCAAATAGTTCTGTTTTGAACATTTTTTTTGTATTAGGTAGGAATATTAGTAAGTTAGCGATCTTAGTCAAGAGTGACCCGAAGGCTCCCTTTTCAATAGCTACGACACTGAGGTGTTGGAGAAGGCACTACTCCATTCCCTGAATTACTCCACTTTACCCTTGATCCTTACCTTATAATGCTGAGTGTTAAGCAAAGCAGCATCAAGTACCATTTTTTGAGTCTTTGGTATGACTCGACCAGGGATTGAACCCCAATCTCCTGAACCATTAGCGAACACTCTACTCATTAGGCTATAAAACTGTGCAAATTATTAGTATTTGATAGGAATACTTGAAACCATATAACTGTGTACAAACTAATTATTATTATAATTATTTTACTCCTTGAAAGTTTTTCACACCAGCATTAGCTGATTGTCTTTTACTGGAGTCTGAGTGACAGCAAGTCTCCTTAGGTCTCCAGGACTCTTCTCAGTTTTCTGGTAGATATGTCATTGAATAAAACTAAACCAAACAAATTTATGATTTGCAAAATTACATTGTCTTTAGTGACTCCAGTGAAAACCTACAGTGATCATATTTCAGTTTCTGCAAAAGAAAATCTAGGTGATAAATTACAGATTTTAGATACAGTTTGGTTTAATGGCATATCAACTCTTGTGAGTTATTTAATGTTTAATACTGTTTGTTTATATGTAAATATCTGGGAAATGGACTGATTTCCATACAAAAAATGTTTTAATTACATTTATTATTAGTATTATTATAATAAAATATGAATAGTTACTTTAAACCATATAATTGTACATAAATTATTAGTATCTGATAGTTATAGTAGTTTGAGCTTCCTTTGTGAAATATATTTTTATTAAGCTCTGGAAAAATTATTATTGTAAAAGTTGTAGAGTATAAATTTGTTCATTTTTTGGGGTCAACAAAACACGTGACAAATCAAAGGGTTGGCAAGGCCTGAAGAAAATGTTCTCTTTTTATTTTAGACACTGAAAATTAAACTTTTAGCAGAAGTGGAATTGTGGGATATTTTTCTTTGTTGCATCTTATTATTTGTTTTATTTTCAAATTTTATTATTTGTTTTAATTTGTTTAATTTAAACTTTATTAATCAATTAATCCTCACATCACATCTTCTGGGAGTAGACCCTGTGCTGGACTGTGGCCTCAAAGTAAGTGAGTTCAGACTCCAGTCACACTATTAATGTTCACTTTTATTAGAATAATACCCTTGGGAAAGGTATGAACCCATTTATCACTTCAGCTATGGTTTAAATAGTATCACTGCTATTCTTTGGCAAAGATGGCTTTGGCATTAAATAACTCACAAAGGTCGATATGCCATTAAACAAAGAAACCAAACCAAACCATGTCCGATTAGCAGAACTGCCTGAGCTGTATATATGGATGAATGAATTCAATTTTGGGGATTTTTATGCTTATTTGCTTTTTTTTTTTTGCTTAGTGTGTGTTTGTGTGTGTGTGTGTGTGTGTGTGTGTGTGTTAAGTAGTGATAGTCAGTATTTTCTACAAATCACACATATTTGCCTGAACATGTGACTATTTCTTGTATTAACTGATATTACTTTGTGCTTGTCATGGGGATTTGAGTTGTGATTTTATTATTATCAGTACTTAGTTTGGGTTTGGTTTTCTTGTCTTTAGTGTATGTTTGAGACAATATTACAGGTTTTAGTGAATTAATGGATACAGTTTCTTTGGTACCTGATTGTGTTTTTATTGTAAAAATTATGGAATTAGAACACTTAAAGAATGTTCACCTGGGTTTTTTGAAATTTTCAATACATTTTTATTATAAAAATCATTTCTAATGCATTTTTATAGTAAGAAACATTTTGAAAATATTTTTATAGTAAAAATCATTTCCAATGCATTTTTATGGTAAAAAATATTTCAAATGCATTTTTATAGCAAAAATCATTTTGAATACTTTTTTATAGTAAAAATTATTTCTAATGCATTTTATTGTAGATATCATTTCCTATGCATTTTTATAATAAAAATTATTCCTAAAGCTTTTTATAGTAAAGATCATTTTGAATAGGTTTTCATAGTAAAAATCATTTTGAATACATTTTTATTGTAAAAATCATTTCAATGCATTTTTATAGCAAAAATTTGAGTAAACAAATAATTTTATCAAATAGAAATAGTTATTTGAAACTATAAAATTTTGTATAAATTATCAAAACTGGATAAAAGTACTTGATATTGTATAAGTGTTGGAAATTATTTGTACTAAGAATATTTACTTGAAGCTGTAATTGTTTACTAAGGATTATTATTATTAGTTATTTGAAACTATATCATCATCATCATCATCAAGTAATACTGATAGCATAGATTCTTTTGACTGTCTCTAGCCAACTCTCTCTATTGGCCATCATGCTTAAAAGGTTCTCTTCATGGCATCCAGTGTCAACACAGAGCTGATAAATGTAAGTTTTAAGTGATCAATCAAAACTGGTGTGTTCATTTGTTGGAGTTAATGGGAAAATGTAGTTTATGAGTTTGTCCAAGTTAAATAGACTTAGCCATTGGTCAAGTGGGTAGAGTGTTGCCAATGAGACCTGGGTTCAATCCCCAGTTGCGTCATACAAAGACTTTAAAAATGGTACTCGTTGCCTCCTTACTTAACACTCAGCAATATAAGGTAGGGATCAAGAGTAAAGTAGAGCAATCCAGGGAAAGGAGTAATGCCCTCCCCTACACCTTGGTGTAGTAGCTATCGAAAAGGAAGCCTTCGGGTCACCCTCGTCTAAGGTCGCCAACTTTACTTACTTGAGGATATAGTTGTTTACATCTGATTATTAGCATTAATTGAGATCCTACAATTGCTTGAAAAAACGAAACAAATACTTCTGCATTACATAACCCAGCAAAAGTTGACATGTTGTAAAACCAACCAACTAACCAATCAAACATTCTATAAAAGTGAATTTTCTCCTTAATTTTTGATCGGCTTAAAAAACCTTCAAGTTTGACGTCCAAATCTTTTGCTCATAAAAATAGGCTGCTTAAATCTACCATAAATGACAAATATGATTTTGTCATTTGAACTAAAGAAGTTGAAGTATTCCCATTGGTCCACCATACAGGTATAAAAACAGTAGTAGATGAATCAATGATAAAACTCATGTTATAATATCTCACCATGACTGAAGAGTTCTTAAAGAAAATGGCTAACTAAGAAGGTGTAGTATTTTTAGGTCTGCTACTGAATTTCTCCTTCTTGATACAGATCTAATGGAGCCATACTTTTTTCTTTAGACATTTACATTGCATGGCTATAAGTTTTACTATTTCTGTCTTAGCTTTTAGTCATTGTCAACATGTGGTTACTGCATCCTTTCTATGAATGATAACTTTTTATAGCTCAGTTGTAACGTTAAGATTTGATAAAGATGTTTATTTAGACAGCCAATTGTGAGCAGATCATGTTGGCAGTAAACCTCCTTCTTCAATCTTCATTGCTCAATGTCACAAGAGTCCCTGTTGATTTGTTTTTATTAATACAGATTACATGATTCCATTTGTAACATCTGCAAGGTTTAAAAGCTGTTCAACATGCCAAGAAAGAGGAATGAAATAATATCACTGATACCACTTCTAGACAAAAGCATGTAAAAAC